>PVHX01010737.1:0-68219 GCA_004024805.1 Geosciurus inauris | reverse complement strand
ATGTGGCTGCCTCTATGCAGGGTGCTCCTTTGTGTAAGCACATCCCTTGTGGTTTCTCTGCAAGTGGGAATGGCATTGAGATCTTGGGACTGCAGCAAGGCAGAGCCTGGGGAATCTAAAGCCCAGGTCTGTCAGATTGCAGTTGGGTCTGCGTGAGCCAGTTTGGGCCTGGCAAGCCTGTGGGAAGCTGGAGAAGTTCCCTAGAGCGGGGCACAGGTTACAGAAACTGGAGAAAGCTGAGCTCTCTCCAACTTGGTGAGTCCTGAAGTGTATGGGGATGGAAGGAGCCTGCTACATGGGGTGGGAGGAGTAGAAGAGGGCAGAAGGGCATTTTACTAGCCCAGCCAACCTGGCCAGCACCCCCTAGACTGGAGCTACCATTAAACTTCAGACACCACCACCTTGGGGAGGAGAAGGGAAGCTGAGAAAAATTTTGAAAGCCAATGGAAGCCATCGGTCAATTTTCCGTAAAAACTTTCCTTTATTTTTTTTTCTCTCTCTCTCTCTCACATCTCTACCATCTTTGAATCTAAACATTTTTCAATGATCAGTTTATTGAGGAGTGGGATATCTAAATAGTATATTATAGTTTAGTTGCGTATTCTTATATTTTTACTCTTATTTTTTTAACTGTGTATATTTTTCCTCTCACCTGTCTCCCTGCATTCTCTTTTTCACTTCTCTCGTGCTAACAGCCAACCTCTATTAATTCCACTTTCACTATAAATTTTTATGTCTATCTCATCTCCTTCCCCTCATAAACATCACATCTTACACCATTTCTGTTTCCTCTTTGTCCATCATTTGAAACACTTAACCCTTTTAGCAAACTTACTGCTTATACTGTAGACAATAATTAAACACATCATTTCTGTTTATTGCGACAAAACTGTCGACACCTTAATAGGAGCTATTTGGTTTAAGATTGTATATTGTTTGCATTGGGTGCTGTTAATATTGGTCTCCCCTTTAAAGATGAGGTACTGGAGCCTTCAGGGACACTAAGACTACAGGGTAGAAACTCTGCTGCCTCAGATCTGTACCACTAGATGGGAAGATAAACAAACAACATGAAAAAACAATGGAACAAAGTGTTTCAAACAAACCATGATGTTTCAACAATACGATCTATAGCACAGTAGAAGAAATGTCAGAGAAGGAGTTTAGAAGGTACATAGTTAGACTGATCTTTGAAATAAAGGACAATATCAGAGAAAAAATACAGGAAGTGAAACATCACTTCAATAAAGAGGCAGAGATTATAAAAAGGAATCAAGCAGAAATCCTTGAAATGAAGGAACCAATAAACCAAATTAAAAATTCAATGGAAAGTATTACCAACAGACAGACCACTTAGAAGACAGAACCTCAGACAATGAAGACCAAATATATACTTTTGAAAATAAAGTCGACCATACAGAGATGGTAAGAAACCATGAACAGAAGTTCCATGAAATATGGGATAAAATGAAGAGACCAAATTTAAGATTTATCTAAATAGATGAAGGCATGGAGATACAAACCAAAGGAATGCACAATCTTTTCAATGACATAATATCAGAAAATTTCCCAAATCTAAAGAATGAAATGCAGAATAAACTACAAGAGGCTTACAGGACCCCAAATGTACAAAATTACAGCAGACTCACACCAAAGGCACATTATAATGAGAATGACTAACATATAAAATAAGGATAGAATTTTAAAAGCTGTGGGAGAAAAAAATTACATATGGGGGAAAACAATTCAGATCTCAGCTGATTTCTCAACCCAGACCCTCAATGCCAAGAGGTCCTGGAATGACATATATCAAGCTCTGAAAGAAAATGCATGCCAACAGAGAATTTTATATACAGCAAAACTAAGCTTCAGATTTGAAGATGAAATAAAAACCTTCTATGATAAACAAAAGTTAAAAAGTTTCACAACTATAAAGCCTGCACTACAGAACGTTCTCAGTAAAATATTCCATGAGGAGGAAATTAAAAAAAACAACAACAATGAAAACTAGCAAAGGGAGGAACTACATACACTAAAGGAAAAGTCAAAGGAGAAACTAAGTTAAAAACCAAAAATAAACCAAAATGACTGGGAATACAAATCATATCTCAATAAAAATTGCGAATGACTCTTGTCTCAGTGCTGACTCAAGTAATATAAATGAAAATCAAAATTTCTGACAGTTGTACTGTTAAAGGAACCATAGGCTTGGACTTAAAGTTTATTACTGTTCAAGATATTAAATGACCATGGGTCCTCAACTTTCTACAAGAGGTAGCAGACTGCAGAAACATCTTGGCCCCCAAATGTAACATATTCTCCAATGTCTACTCCAGATATGGCCAAGAAGAATTTGAAAAAAAAAAAAAAAAGGAAGGAAGGAACTTCTGGATGATAGGATCAAAAGCCTTTGATGGAAATGAATGGTGGAACCCCTCCCAGGAATTTTTATACTCCCAGAGTAGAGGTTTCTTCTAGCAGAGAATTGTTTTGAACCACTGACTGCTGTGTGTCTTCCATCTTTCTCTTTCTGGATATGAGTATTTATTATAGATTTTCTATCCCTATTTCAACTTGTATTTGTATCTGTCAGACTTTCTCATAGATTGATGGATTAAAAAGGAGATTAGTGTATACCATTCTCTGGTAGAAATAGTGGCAAGTTATGGTGGACTTTGAGCTTAATGCAGTTGATTCCATGGGATTTTTGAGTTATCTATGTTCAGAAGAGACAGATTATATTTTTCTTTTGTAGATGTTGATAGACTTTTATTTTATTCATTTATTTTTTATGTGAAGTGCTGAGAATTGAATCCAGTGCCTATACCACTGAGCCACAACCCTAGCCCCCAGATTATGTTTTGATTATGAGAATAACTTTTGAACAGATAGGTGGACTGTGATAGTCATTAGGGCTATTCACCATATAATAATGACTTACCCCAAATAATCAGACACATAACAGGATTATAGTTCCCTTATGATTGAGTGAGGGTGGCTGGCTGGTTCTGGGTTGTGAATTGGGGACAAATAGGACATATCACCTCTGAACTGGAGCATTAAATTACTGATGTGAGCTGCTCTCTAGATTTTTGTCTCTCCTCTTCTTGTTTTATTAACATTTCAGAAGATGATTGCTCTATTATCTGAGTTACTATGATGAAAAGAAGAATCACCCCTCCAATTTGTAGTGGACTTAAAATGAGAAGTAAACTTCTGTTGTTTTTCATCTTTGAGATTTGGGGTCATACAGTGTCATAACCTATGGTGACCAGTAGACTTCACATATGAAAATCTTTTCATGCCAATGCCTGAGAACCTATTTCATAATTTTATATTTTAGATCTGCCTAAGCATTTTCTAATTTTTACTATGCAAGCTATTCTCTTGTATAGTAAATTTCTTGTATAGAAATCATTTTGTTGCATTATTTTAAAAATAGTCTTAGGACTTTGATTTGTGGTTAATTTGGAATACCCTCTCACCTGAAACAAAAGAACAATATGAATACTGATTCAAGACAAAAGACTGGGAATGAAGGACAGTGATGGATAAGAAAACAAATGAACTGAACCCCACCATGACCTCAGCCTAGTGCCTTGAGAGTTTTCAAACCATAACCCTGGAAATGGGAAATGAGGCAAGAGCTGAGAGAGAGGTCTTGAGTTGAAAAGACAGACCTGAGGCCAAAGAGATCCAGAGAGTGAAAGTTCATAGGACCAAGTTCCAGAGAGGAGAGCTTCACAAAGAGGTTTGCCACAAAGAGGTTTGCCAAATTCAACAGAGTACTATGTTGTGTGTGAAAAAAACTGTCAAGGGCTGGGAAAAACAACAGTCTGACAGGTTTAGTGGGAATAGTGCTACTAATACTGTTAAACAGGGCCAGAAGCAGTGCATATTTCCACAAGCCAGAATGAATAATTTAGGGGGCATTGGGAAGGGAACTCAAGAATGCCTCATTATTTATGGGAATAATTTGCCACAGACTGAACACTGCTCTATACCCGATTGGCATATCAAAAGCAAGATCTGCAATGGTCAAGTCATTTCCAAGTAAAGATATTGTATTTCAGGACAAAACTCAAGATATATATAGAAATACGAAAATGCTGAGTGCCTATGTGAATAGGTAAAATTCACAATGTCTTGCTTCCAATAAAAGATTATCAGACATACAAATAGGCAAGAATACATGGTCATAATGAGAAAAATAGCCAATCAAAACTGACACAGATGTCAGAATTTGCACAGAAAAGTTAATATAGCTTTATTTTCAAAATGTGAAGACATTAAGGAAACCAAAATTGACATTTTAGGAACAATAACTACAATATCTTGGATAAAAATTGTGATGAGATAAATGACCCATCAGACTTAGAAGAAAAGATCAGTGAATTTGAAGACAACAATATAAACTATCCAAAAGGGAACAGAAAAAAGATAACTAAAGAAAAGAGTACTAGGGAACTGCAAGACAATTTTTAGAGGTATGATATTTTCCAAACCTGAAAACTATAACCTGCAGATCCAAGAAACTCAACAAATTCCAAAGACAGGACACTTGAAGAAAACTACACAGGGACAACATAATCAAATTGTTCAATACCAGTAATGTTAAAAAGCAACCAGATAAGAAAGATGTGTTACATACTAAGGAACAAAGATGTGGATAGCCTCAGATTTCTTAAAAATACTTGGTGGGGGGTGCTAATGTAGGATTATATTCCCAGCAAAAATGCCTTTCAAAAACAAAAGTAGAGGCTGGGCCAAGGGGCCCACACCTGTAATCCCAGCAATTTGGGAGGCTGAGGCAGAATCACAAGTTCCAGACCAGCTTCAGCAACTTAGCAAGACTGTCTCAAAAAAGTAAACAGACTGAGGCTGTAATTCAGGGGTAAAGCACTTCTGGTTTCAATCCTCAGTACAGAAAAAAAGAAAAAAAAAGGCAGAGACTTTTTCAAGGTTTATCATCAAAAACATATAAGAAATACTAGAAGCCCTGTGGACAGAAGGTATACATGACTATTCTCAGGTGGCAGCTATGAGACAGTTCCAGTTCACCATTGACAACCAGGAATATAGTCCCAGGGCTTGATATAAAATCTCCTAAACTGGTTGGTTAGCTGTTTTTGTCTTGCTCAATATGTTGTTAGCTGAGCAAACTATTTGCAAACCAGAAATGACTGGTAAGCAACCAACCTTTAGCCTCTATTAGGAACAAATGAAGTTTTAATTTTAATATTCATCTACCCGATCATTCACTTAATAAATGTTTGTTGAGCTCCTACAGTTTTCATGTGCTTTAAATTCCTTGTTTTGTTTTAACCACTTGATAAATAGTACTGCAAATGTTTGACAGACTTAATTATCTTTAGAGGAATTAACCTTCATTCCAGACTAAGAATTTCCCATGAGAAAGATTAACATATCACAGTCAGGTTCCCTCAGATTTACCATCATATTTATCATTTTCCTTTTCTTCATTCCTTCTTGTATTTCATTCCTTCCATCTGGGTTTACTGTCCTTCCTGAAATACATACATCCTTTATAATGCTCTTTAACCGGAGTTTCTAGATTGTAGATTTTCAGCTTTTGCTTGTTGGAAAATTTTAGTCCTCATTATTTTTTTTTAAATATTTTTTTAGTTGTAGATGGACACAATGTCTTTATTTTATTGCTTTGTATGTGGTGCTAAGGATCGAACCCAGGGCCTCACGCATGCGAGGCAAGCGCTCTACTGCTGAGCTACAATCCCAGCCCCTAGTCCTCATTATTAAAAGAAATTTTATGAGTATAGAATTGTAGATTGAACAGTGATTTTCTTTCAGCATATTGAAGTACCATTTACTTTCTTATGTCTTTTGTTTATTGCTGAGAAGTCAGCTGTCCATCTAGTTGTGTTCTTTTCTCTCAGACTGCTTTGAAGATCTTTTTTTTAAGAAATGATTTTTTTTATATACCTTTGTTTTATTCATGTATTTATATGTGGTGCTGAGAATCGAACCCAGTGCCTCATGCATGCGAGGAAAGTGCTCTACCATTGAGCCACCACCTCAGCCCCTTGAAGATCTTTTAGTATTGTGTGCTCTGTAGATTCATAACGATATGTTTAGGTATGGATTTCTTTTTATTATCCTGCTTGATTTATTAAGGTGTTTGAATATGTGAAATGGTGACTTTTGGGGACATTCTTAGCCACTCTGTTCAAATACTGCTTCTGCTCCATTCTCTTTGAAAAATGGATTAAGTTCCTGTTAATCCTTTCTCCATGACTCTTAACCTTTTTTTCATGTTCATTCTGCATAACTTACTCAATTATTTCAATATGTTATCTTTAGCTCATTATCTAACCTGCTGTTAACTACATTCATTGAATTTTTAAAAATTCAATTATTGACAAGCATGATGGTGCATGCCTCTAATCCCAGCAACTTGGGAGGTTGAGGCAAGAGGATTGCAGGTTCAAGGCCAGCCTCAGCAACTTAGTGAGATCCTAAGCAACTTAGTAAGACTCTGTCTTAATATAAAAAGTGAAAAGGACTGAAATATGGCTCAGTGATAGTATCTCTGAATTCAAACCCTAATGTGAAAAAAGAAAAAATGTTCAATTATTACATATTTCTTTGTAGATATTCTCTTTGATTCTTTTTTTTTAAGGGCTTTTTAAAAAAAATTTATTTCTTAGTTGTAGATGGACTGAATATCTTTATTTTATTTTTATGTGGTGCTGAGAATCGAACCCAGTGCCTCACACGTCCTAGGTGAGCACGCTACCCCTGCACCATAATCCCAGCCCTCTCTTTGATTCTTTATTCAGTGTTTATTACAAATTACTTATTATAAGCTCCTCACTTTTTGAAGCAAAATAGCAAAACTATTTTGATTTGTGTCTGAATTTTCCAATATTTGTTCTGCTGGTTGTCACCTATGAGGTTTCATTTCCTTAATATTTGTTGATTTTTATTGTGACCAAATGTATTAATTTTTCTTACATGGTAATTCTTAGAGACCTAGAATGAAGGAAGTCTCCTCCAAAAAGGATTAGATTGTGTCAAGCATCTGGAGGCACTATTAATTCACTAACACTTTAAATTCATAATTTGAAGTTTTGTGGACTACAAAAATAGTATGAATTTAGGTTGAAAACATGCTTTAAAGTCAGCTTGTGAATATAAGTTGTCAGGAGAAATCCTCACTTCTCTGAATATGCTGAAGTTTGACATAATTTTTCTTGTAGTCCTAGTGGTTGGAGAGTGGAGAGTATGTGGGTATTTCTAATTCTTTCTTACACCAAGGAATAGACCCTTGTGGTCTCAGCTTTGTTCAAAGTTCTCCTAATAGGCATAAATTTTATTTTCCATCTTCTGGGACAAGGTACTGTGAAAACTGATGCTGAGATTCAGCCAGTTCTGCAAAGACATTCAAAACAGAAGTCATCTCTCTGGATTCCTCCTTTCATTACATTTTTTCTCCAGAGTTTTCTTTCTCTTTCCAGATTACAGAATGAAGAATATTTAAAAATAGTTCTTGTTATTTTCAATAAGTTATATTACTGGCTCTTTATTAGTGTTCATTTTCATCATGTAATTTGCAATTTTTATTTACAGATTCATTTTCAGTGGGAATTTCCCTCCTTTCCTTCTTTCTGTGCTTATTCCTGACTTTCTAGCAATTTTGTGATTTCTTCCCTTCAGTGGTTCAGAAACCTAAATCCAAACCAGGCCTCAGTAGTTAGAAATTCCTGCCCCGGCGTGGCAGCTGGACCAGAACCTGAGGCCGGGTGTAGCTTGGCACAGGTCTCTCTGCGGTTTTCTCTGTGCCACCTCCAACAATGAAGATGTACAGGTTTATATGAACAATAACTTCAGACAGCAGTCACAGCAGTTTTCCCTTACAGAGCCCAGCTGTAGGATGGTTCCCTTCCACATACAGGTATATCAAAGGAATAAAATCTTCCAGTGGCCTCTAGCTGCTTCCTGGACCTGGAAATCTGCAGGGCTGTGGCTTCAGCCACCCCTTACTATGCTGTTGCCTTTTGTTTCTGACTCAGAGAAATATTTATTTTGTGTTTGAATATGCATGAAACTTTTTGTTGTTCTTAATTTGATCTGTAATTCACATATTAAATCAGGAAAAGAATTCAAAGTATTGAATTTGCCCCACTCTTGACCTAAAGGGTTCATTTACATAGTTCTCTAAG
This sequence comes from Geosciurus inauris, assembly GCA_004024805.1. NCBI lineage: Eukaryota > Metazoa > Chordata > Mammalia > Rodentia > Sciuridae > Geosciurus > Geosciurus inauris. Next base: position 60,018 of record PVHX01010737.1, on the reverse strand, counting down.
ATTATTTTTTTGTCTTCTTTATCCTATTTTCTATATTCTATACTTAGTTTGTTTTCTAAAAATGAGCTTAAGGTGATTTTTTTATAGCTAACATTTACTAACCATTTGCTACATGCCGGACACTAGATGTAAAGTACTTTACATCAATTACTTGCTATAATCTTCCCAAAACCCTTATGAGAAAGAAATGATCAATATTTCCATTTATAAATGAGAAGATTTAGACACAGCATGAAAAATAAATTCGCCAAATGTAACCATAGGTCATCTGTCTCTCAAAAGCCTGAGCACTTTACATTACTTATGTGCTTATCATATCCAGTTAAATGATACAAATATATATATATAAAGAAAGATATATTAATAATATTATTAATTAATATATTTCCTTCATGTCACAGTTTCCTTTCTTTTATCCAACATCGAAAGCACACGTGGGGTTTACCCTTCCATTCCTGGTACTCCTATGTATCAGTGAATACAATGTACATACGTATCCCCTCCACCCACACACACAGATTTGCTTTTATATGCATAAAACAGCTCTTGGAGAGTTCAAGAAACTGGAAATAAGAATTCCATTAGGGAGGGGAAGTAGATATCTTGGGTATGATGAAGACTTCTAATTTTATACTCTTCTATGTATTTAGCATTTTAAATTGCAAATTATCTATTCAAAAATAAATTTAAGTGAAAATATCGTTTTTAAGCCAATAAATTTGTAAGAATTTGTTGTATAGCACAGAAAATCAATACAAGCTATATCTGCTTTTTAGCTATGATAAGATACTATGAACATATGCTTTCATTTACCTTTGGTAATACCTAGGAACAGGATAACTTGGTCACATGGTAAGCATATTTTAATTCTTCAGGAAACTGCAAAATTATTTTCCAAATGAAGATATATTGTTTTATATTCTTGTCAGCATTACTTTAGAAATAGAGTTCCTCAAAAGATATTTTGATAAACACTATTCTGGATGATCATCTATGTCAGGAATTGACAAATTATGACTCACGTTGGGTCCAATATGTCTTACTGCCTGTTTTTGTACAGCCTGCAAGTTAAAAATGTTTGGTTTCTTTTTTTTTACATTTTTTAGTAGTTGGAGGGATCAAAAGAATATTTTGGCATTCCTGAAAATTATATGAAATTATGTGAAATTAAAATTATATGAAATTAAAATTTTACAAATGAAGTTATATTGGGACAACTAACTCATTTGTTTACATATTATGTATGGCAGCTATCATGGTGCACTGGAAGAGCAGAAGAGCTGCAACGGAGATTATATGTGGTGCTCTCATCATTTCACACAGCTGCGTGGTGAACCATAAATTTTAGTGACGCCATTATTACTGGACAGTATTTCAAGTGTCATATGTACCATCATACCACATTTTATTTTATCTTTGTTACCAGTGAATAGTCAAAAGAAGTAAAGAAGAGAAATGTGGACTTCAAATGTCATCTTCTAAAGGCACAATGGAATGTGGAATATTTTGTTGACAATGTAGATGGCAGAGTATTGTATTTGTGGTATATGACACTATAGTTAGGCTATAAGAATGTAATATATATCTACTTACCAGATAAGCACTCATCACACTATTTCCAGCCCTCAGGAAAGCAGCGATCAGAAAAAAATGCAAAATTTAAAGCAGGATATTAAATCACAGCATAATTTCTTCACAAAGATAAATAGGGAAGTGTCAGCCAAAGTAAGCTTCCAAGTGGCTAGTGTGTTAACCAAGTGAGGAAAGTCATTTACCAGTGGTGGGTTAATACAATTGTGTATGATTGCAGAAGACAAAGAAATGTGTTCAGAGAAAATAAATCTCCTTAAAACTATTAGCATTTTGGTGTGGACAATTGCTTAAAAGTTGGGAAAACACTAATTCAGTAAAATCTGAAGTGTAATCTACTAATATGTGCTACAACTGATGGTGATAAAAAACATGCAGAGAAGGAAATGGCTAAGATGGACAAATTTACAAAGCCTGGAAAATACAAATAGTTTAAATCTATAGTTTTTCATTATGTTATTTATCCACAGGTACTTGGAGGAAAATATTTGAATCCATCATGTGATATTGAACTAGTAGGATAACTGAACTTCGTTTTCGCTTGTGGACTTATCCATTATCACTTCTAAGAATTTTTGTCAGAAAGAGAAATTAAATATTCAGATTTCCCCTACCAAACAGCAGTTCTACAGTTTAGCAGTGGTAAAGTTTTGTTGTGATTTGGGGGTTGCTCAGAGCTGAGAATGCAGTTGTTCTAAATGAAACGAAACACTACAACCACTATATTAAACACTTACTGGCTTTGAAATTAGCTTTTGCTGCAAACTTGATAATGTTGTTTAATAAATTGAACTTAAAATTATAAGGCAAAACAATATTTACATTTGAAATTCATGCTAAAACTTTGAAGTCATTTCAACAATTAGTTTTTGAATCACAAAAAATTGGTAAGTGACTTTATATATTTCCCATATTGTAAAAAGTTAAAACAAGAAATAACATCTCCATTACTACACAAATTTTCAGTGTATATATTTTCTAAGCTCAAACCACATTTCTAGCAGAGTGTTTGGGACTTTGATGCTAGTACAAAGGAAATTTTCATATTTCAACATCCATTTAACCATGTTGTTGAGGAGCTTCCATCTAACTCTTTTAACTAGAAGTAGTTAGCCTGCAATGTAATGGTATCAAAAGACAAATACCTTAAATCTAATAAAATTATATATATGCCTTCCACATGATGAATATTCTCAATTTAAATCATATGGGTGGACTCTGTTGGATTTTGGACTTAACTTAGGACCCGTAACTCTTCTTTCCTGATGCTCCCTTTGGAAAGAAAATGTTTGTTCTAAAAAAAAAAATCATATGGGTGGAAATATATTTTCAATGATGAAATACATAAAATCTCATTTTAAATCATCATTAACAGATTAGCCTTTACAATTGATTTTTATGAGAGAGAACATTAACTCTGAATCTCAATTTAGCAAAAATATTATCCCTGCCATTAAAAAATAATTCCATTCTTATTATTAATGGACCATTATTATAAAAGCTTCACTCAATTTTTATGATTATATTTTGATTTTCATCAACCAATTTGTGAAAATTTGTTTTCTTTAGTTATATTAGAGCATATAGAATATCTTCATTTTGCTTTTTGTCCCACAAAGGCCCAAATACCGACCTTCACCCTTTACAAAGAAAGGTTTGCTGACTCCTTAAATAAAACAGCAAAACAGAATCAGGAAACCCAGAACAAAGTCATACATAGATGGACTCTGAATTTATGACATAGATGGTCTTACAGATCAAAGGGAAAAGAAAGTCCCATCCAGTTAAAAACATTGAAACTTTATCTCACATTGTACCTGAAAATAATTTAAGGTGGATTGTAACTATAAATGTGAGAAACCAAATAATAAAACTTTGAGAAATAATAAAAAATAATGTCTTCATGACTTTGGGGTATAAAAAAGGTTTTTAGAATACAAAACCACTAAATCTAATGGAAGATTGATAGATTTGACTGATTGTAATAAAGATCTTCTGTTCATCAATAAATGCCATAAAGAGAAGGAAGATGGAGCCAACAGACCTTTAGACTCTAAATAGTCAATTTCACGACAATCAAGAGTTCCAGTGAGGTGCCTGTAGGTATGTAGTTCCATTTTCAAAAGATAACAGTCACAGAGTTCACAGTTTGAAGGACAATCTTACCTGAAAATCTTACCTTTCCTCACCACAGCTACTTAAAATAAATGTATAATATTCCTTCTCAGATAGGAGTTAATCAAGTGTAAAATAAATGACATTATTACTACGAAGCAGTACTTTGAAAAGAAAACAGTAGATGGTAGTAGAAATTGGTAAGTTCAAACATTTTACAAATAAATCACTTGTTTTCTACTCATCTTATACCAACCACAACATTGGTAAGGCATTAGTTCAGTTGGATTCAGAATTAAACCTGATTAAATTGAAAAGAAAACACATTACAATGTAATTATCCATGTGGTTGTCATTTAGAGCTCTGGCTTTACTGAAATAATCATTAGAATAGTAAATAAACCTCAACAAAACCAGTACACTATTTTATGCAAGTAAATGCTTTAGCTTTATTGTCGCTAGTGGGCAAGGACAATTTGATGAAACTCTTGAAGTATGACACATTTCACAGTAGAATGTTTTTCCATCTTTTACTTTATCTAATAGAGGAACCATTAACAATTTAAATGTGGCCAGATTAGGTCAACAAAAACGATGAATACAAATTTTTAAGTTAGTATTTCAAACTCAGTAATAGAATCCACAGACAAATGTTAATGTGGCTCGATCAAATGGTTATATGTCTTTCATCTATAACTGTTTAAAAATAATCTTCTTAGGGGTAGAGCATCAGTCATCAAAAATTCCTTTATATAAATTAATTCTTCATCCTAAAAAGAGCTTTTTAAAGAAGTTTTTCACAGAATGAAATTTCGGAAACTATTCCACTACTTTTTTCTCATACTATATATTACTATTTATGTACCTAATCTTTAATTATTTTTGTCACTCAATAAAGAGATTGCTGATTATTTTGGAAGATTCTGAAGAAAAATACCTTTGTTAGATACTACAAAACAGAAGACTCATAATATTCACAATTTATTTACTGTGTGCCAAGAACTATGCTAAGAATTTTATGTGCATTATCAATCACAATTCTATTTGGAACAAACACTATTAATATCACTTGGGGGCTGGGGTTGTAGCTCAGTGGTAGAGCACTTGCCTTGCATGCGTGAGGCACTGGGTTCGATCCTCAGCACCACATAAAAAAATAAAGATCTTTGTGTCCATCTACAACCAAAAAAAAAATTTTTTTAAAAATATCACTTGGAAATGAGGAAAGTAAGACTCAGATGGATCAACCAACTCAGAACAGATGAAGCTGAAGTCCAAGATAAATTCTTTCACAGGTGGTTGAGAGCTAAGTATAAATTGAGAAGCATTTAGTGACCTATTAGGGAGACTGTGTCATGTATATTAAGACATCACTGATAGTGGCTAAAAATATAAAACATTGATTGTGCCAAGGAAACTAAAACCAACTGGTTGTCTGAAATTAGATTGTTTATCACTGAAGTATAAGGATAAGCCTAAATTATATGTGAACCCACTGGAAAAGTCATAACTGATAAATTGTCTCCAATTTATCACAACTGATAAATTGGAGACAATCTTAGAATTGCTCAAGTCTTTATTAAAGAAACAATATGCCGAATTCAGGTGCTAAAAAATAAATTAGACCCAATGTGACACGTTTCAATGGAGAATAGTGAAATAAATTCAATGCTTGTTCCTTAGCATGCTATAGATTCTGTCAAACTGTGCTTTTGCTCTCTTTGTAAACAAAACCTGAACTAACAATCTGGAAGCATTTGAAATAAAAAATGAAAGCTCCTTCTCTCCCTACTCTCTTTCTACATCTCAATTCCTGGAGTTTATCACAATTGACATTTAGGCTGAGCATGGTGGTGCAGGCCTGTAATCCCAGCAGCTTGGGAAGCTGAGGCAGGAGGATTGCAAGTTCAAAGCCAGCCTCAGCAAAGGTGAAGTACTTGACTCTAAATAAAATACAAAAAGGGCTGGGGGATGTGACTCAGTGGCTGAGTGTCCCTGAGTTCAATCCCTGGTACTCCCCCACCAAAAAATAATTTATATGCATGCTTCCAGGCTTTATCTATAGGTGGGTATGTGTGAAATGTGTGTGTGGGGGGGGGGTAGATACACACACGTGTAAGTGCACACACACACACACCACTTGTTTTAGTTAATCACAGGAGATATATTGTTCTGTAGTCAGCTATAAAATACAACTTATTAAATAAACTACCATTTTATGTCCAAATTGAAATGCTACCTTTATTATACAGGTTAGTTTCTTACTCTCTATTGTTCTGTCTATTTGAATACCTATACTATATTGTTTTGATTATAGTAGTTTTAAGGTTTAATATCTTAGAGTCATTTTTTTTTCATAGTATTTGGCTATTCTCTATCATTATCCACGATATTTTGAATGTTCTTGGAGCTTTTTCTTCGATGAACTTTTACATATGAACTTTTACATATGAAGCTGGTGAACTTTTACATATGAACATTTCTGTGAAGGTTAATCTGGATTATCAATTTGATTGGATTGAGAGATGCCTAGGATTAAGAGGCTTCTGGGTGTGTCAATGAGGGCGTTTCCAGAGATGATTGACATGTGGGACAACAAACTGAGGGAAGAGACCTTCCTAAATGTGAGTGGCATTGTCCAATCATCTGAGGGCCCTGATGGAACAAAAGGCAGCAGAAAGAGGAAGCCCTTCAGATACAAACTCAATTCTTTTTGAGCTGGTGCATCTATTGCTGCTCCTACCACCCAAGGACGTCAGACTCAAACTACTTCGGTCTTCCAAACTAGACTCTCACCAGTGATTTTCCAGGGATCTTCCAGACCTTCAGCCTTAGACTGGGGCTGCATCATTGGTCCCTCTTGTTTTGTAGCTCCAACTTCTTGAACTGAGCAACTACTGGTTCCTCTGGCTGTCTTGTGTATAGCCAGCCATATGTAGGTTCTTTTCCTCAAGAGAACCCTGATGAATACAATCTCCATATGAATAATTTTATCCAGTTCCATTGATAACTTCTGACTGAGATTAGGTTCCTCTTATACATTAATTTTGGGAGGACTGGATTTTCCATATTAATTGTTCCCACTCATGATAGATACAGTGTGCTCTGATTTGGATGTCCCCCAAGGGTCCGTGTAGTTGGAGGCTCTTTCTCAGGGTGGCAGTGTTGAATGATGGTGGGACTTCTAGGAACTAGGTTCTAGTGGGAAGTCCTTAAATCACTGGGAGCACAAGATAATTCTTGTGTAACCCTTTGCCATTCATGGGCAATCTTTTTCTAGTTCTTGCGAAAAGGTTGTTACAAAAGGAGGGAGCCTGCCTTACTCAGCTCTCGCTGCTGCTGGTTTGAGATATCCACAATCATTCCCTTACTCTATACACACTCTTGCCATTGCTGTCCATGCCATGAGGTGATACAGCCTGGGGGTAGCCCTTGCTGAGTCTGCACTATGCCATTTGGACTTTCAGTCCAATGAACTAAATAAACCTCTTTTCATTGTAAACAGCAGGCACTTTGTTTTAGTGACAGAAATATTACTAATAGAGAAAATTAGTACTGAGGAATGGGATCATAACTGTAACTATCCTTAAAGATGTAGAAGAGCCTTTGGAGTTGGTAAATGGAAAGAGATTGGAAGAATCTGGAGGCCTTTTCTAGACTGGAATGCTATAAGCAGAACATTATGGGAGGATCTGGCAAGGGCTTAGAAAACCAGAATGCTGGTAGAAACATGAACAGCAGAGGCCATGCCAATGAGGTTTCAGATGGAACTGAGGATTCTATTGAGGCTTCATCATCTTTATTACACCATGTAAAGAATCTGGAAGAATTGTGTCTGTGTGCTAAGACTTTTTGGAAGGCTGAGTTTAAAAGTGATGGACTAGTTTATTTGGTAGAAGAAATTTCAAAACAGCAAAGCATTCAGGCTGTGGCATGGATATTATTGGCAGCTTTTACTGTTAAGAATCAGTTTTTTACAGAAAGAAGCAGAATGGGAGGATTTGGAAAAGTTGCAGCCTGGCCAGGAAAAGAGCATAAAAGTATGTAAGGTTGTGGCCAAGGAGGGTGCAGTTGAGGAGTTCCTTGCTAAAGAGATTGGCATAGATTTAAAGCAGCCAAGTGCTTTGCATTAGGACAACAGGAAAGATAATTAAGGCCATCCTAGAAGTTTTCCAGGGCAGAATTGTCTTAGGAAATTGTCCCAGGATGCTCTGTGTGCTCTGGATGGCTGAGGATTATGGTGGGCTTCCAGGCTGCTGCAGCCACAGTTCAAACGGGTCCGGCATCATCCACAGTTCAAATAGTAGACCTTAGCATTGTCCATGGGATGCTGGTTTTACTGGTGTGCAGACCGCAAGAGTTAAGGGTTATGGCAGCTTCCACCAAAATTTCAAAGGAAAGCCTGGGAGGCTATGCGATATGTTGCAGGGCTTGAGCCCCTGATGGAGTGATGCCTAGCAGAGCTGTGGGAATAAAGCCAAAGAGGAGACCCCAGAGAGGTAGAGAAAACAGCAAAATGTCACACTGACCTTAGAAAGATGCAGACATCCACATGCAGATTTCAAGAGCAGTAATTTGGCCTGTAACCAGCAAAGCCATAGTGATGGGGCTGCCTAAACCTTTGGAAGCCCATCCCTTACCGCAGTATGCCCAGAATGCTGGACTTGAAGCTTTAGGTTTTAATGTTTGTCATGCTGTGTTTTAGTCTTGCTTGGGGCTGATTCTACTTCTCTGTTAACCTACACTTCTCTTTTAGAATACAGATATTTACTCCATTTCTGTCCCACTATTATATCTTGGAAGTATTTAACTTCTTTCTTTCATTTTATAGGGTCTTATAACTGAATTTACCTTGAGTCTCAGATGAGAATTTGGACTTCTGAGCAATATGGGACAGTTAAGACTTTTGAACTTTTGGGAATGGAATGAATGCACTTTGCATTGTAAGATGGTCTGCCTATGGTTTGGTTGTCCCGTTAGGGTCCATGTGATTGGAGGCCTAATCCCCAGGGTGACAGTATTGGAAAATGGCAGAAATTTTAAGAGGTAGGGTCTAAGGACTGGAGATGTAGCTCAGAGATAGAGCACTTGGCTAGCATGTACAAGATCCTTGGTTCAGTCTCCAGTACCTGCCCCCCAACACACACAAAATGTAGGGTTTAGTGGTAGGTCTTTAGGTCATTGGGAAAATGGGGTAATTTTCGTGTAACTCTTGGTAGTTCTTATGCAACTGTTTCATAGTATTGGTGAAAGGGTTGTTATAAAAGGAATTAGCCTGCCTCATCCAACTCTCCCTGCTCCTGGTTTGAGATGTAATCACCCACTTGCTCCTGCTTGTGCTTCCACTATTGCTTTCCATGTCATGAGGTGATGAAGCAAAGGGATAACCCTCACTAACTCTGTGCTATACCATTTGGACGTGGAGTCTCTAACACTGTAAAATAAATAAGACTTTTTTTCTTCATAAGTTATCTGTGCCAGGTACTTAATTATGGCAGCAGAAAGCTGACTAATATGTGGTATGTCTATTTGTTCAAGCTTTGTTTTATGTCTTTTCATAGGATTTCATAACTATGCATCATATCAGTCCTATAATTTTGTTATAAATTTTCTTAATTATTTACTATATTTTTATGCTATTGAATTGGGAATCTTTTATATTTCCATTTCTAATGGGTTAAAAAAACTATTGGTATTTGTATGTACATCTTGTATATCTTAACAAACTTCTCAATACTTATTGGAATTTTTCACTGGGGTTTCTAAGCATATAGTCTACAACTAGATACTTGTTCTACTTTCCCAGTATATATTTTGACTCTTTTAGTTTTGTTTTGCTGCATTAGCTATAAACTCCAAAACAAGTTTTAATACACATTTACCATTTTAGAAGAAAAGCCTACTCAACATCTGAACCATTTCTTTATTAAGGAATTTCTTGACCAGTCAATCATATATAGTCTGCCTCTCTTATATATGAATGGGAAAATCTGAATGCTTGCCTTCCCAACTCACTTGAATTAGGAAGTGAGCATTGAATTAGGCTGAGCTAATCAGATATACCTTTTCAGGACTCTAATATAATGAACTAAACATGCAGGGACATGCATGGACACCCACTGGGGTGTGGGAAACTAGGGATTCTTGCTATACCACTGAGTTATGTCCTTAACCCTTTTTATTTTTTCATTTCTAGACAGGGTCTCACTAAGTTGCTCAGGCTGGCGTTGGACTTGCCATATTCCTGCCTCAACCTCTCAATTCACTGCACCGGTGCACCCAGTAAGAGCCTGCCTCCCTTTTGTTCCTGTGAGTTTTCTAAGCCCGTTTCTTCTGGCAATTCTGTGAGCCATGTAGAATATGTTTTGTAAAACTTTTTGAGATGAAGTCACATAACAAAATCCACCATTTTAAAGTAAGCAATTCAGTGGCATTTAGTATATTCACAATGTTGCATGACAGCTGCCTTCGTCTAGTTCCAAAGTGTTTCTATCCAAAATAAAACCCTTACAGTTAAACAGTTTCTCCCCATTATCTGCCCGCCTCGGTCCTGGAAACCACCCATATGCATTCTACAGACTTTTGTAGTGTGTATTTTCATATATATGGAATCATACAGTAAGTGACGTTTTGTGTCTGGTTTCTTTCCTTTCATAACTTTTTCAAAAGTCATCCCATTGTGGCAGGTATTAGTAAAGATACTTCTTGATTTATGATGGGGTTACATCAGTGTAAATTATTCTTAAGTGGAAAATATTGTAAGTTGAAATGCATTTAGTACACCTAACTTACAAACATCACACCTGAGTCTAACCTACCTTAAACATTTGCTAACAATTGGGAAAACTTAGCTAACACAAAGTCTACTTTTTCTATGGCAACCATGTGATTCTGGAAGCTGTGACTTAATGCTACCAGTTAGCATTGTAAGAGAGTATTGTAGCACATATCACTGGCCTAAGGAAATATTAAAAATTAAAAATATAGTTTCTTTTGAATGCATTGCTCTATCAAGTCCAAAATTTTTAAGTTGAATCATCATAATTTGGAAGTCATCTGTACTTCATTCATTGGTATGCCTGAATATTTTGTTGGGTGTACATATCATAATTTTTTATCCATTCATTTATCCATTGACATTTCATTATTTCTACTTTTTGGCTGTTATGAATAGTGCTGCATGTACTTGTTGGAGTATGTGTTTTCAACTACTGTTTGAAATAACCCCATGTTGGCATATACTCAGGAGTGTAGTTGTGTAATCATGGTAATTCCACATTTAACTTTTGGAAGACCCACAGAACTGGTTTCCACAGTGCCTAGACCACTTTACCACCAGTAATGTGCAAATTTTCTAGTTCTTCTACATCCTCACAAGCACTTGTTATATTCTTATTCTTCTTCTTATTATTATTTTCATCATAGGTTTAAAGTGGTATCTCACAGTAGTCTTGATTCACCTTTCCTTAATTATTAAGGATGCTGATTATGTTCATTGGTTGTATATCTTCTTTGGGGAAATGCCTACTTGAATACTTTGTCATTTCAAAAATTGGGTTATCTTTTATTCCTGAGTTTTAAGAGTTTTTTTTTTTACAACTGAATAGTTTCTTGTCAGATAGATGATTTGCAAATATTCTTTCCCATTCTGTAGATGAATTTTCAATTTTATCCTTATGTCCTTTGATGCACAAGTTTTTAATTTCAATGGAATCCATTTTGCCTATTTCTTTTATTACTCATGTTTTTGATGTCATATCTAAGGATCCACTGTGAAATCCAACAGTATAAAGATTTACTTAGATTTCTCCTAAAAGTTTTATAATTTTAATTGTAATATTTAAAACATTGATGTATTTTAGTAGGTATGGTGGCATACACTTGTAATCTCTGACTTGGGAGGCTAAGGCAAGAAGATTGCAAGTATGAGGCCAGTCTTAGCACCTTAGCGAGACCCTGTCTCAAAAATAAAATATGAAGGGTCTGGGAATGTATTTCACAGGTACAGCACCCCCAGTAAATTTCCAGTACCACATACACAACACACACACACACACACACACACACATAGAGATCATTGATCTATTTTGAGTTAACGTTTATCTATGCTGTGAGGTGGTCATATAATTTGATTCCTTTGTGGATAACCAGTTATCCCAGCATCATTTGTTCAAGAGATAGTTTTTTTCTCATTGAATAGTTTTGGTACCCTTTTTAAAACATTAACTAGTCAGTGACACCAAAAGTATAAACAAACAAACAAACAAATATATATGTATATATTGGACTACACACATATTTTTTAAAATTGTACATCAAAAGACAATATCAACAGGAATAAAGAGTAAAAAAATGGAATGGGAGAATATGTTTGCAAATAATATATCTAATAATATATCTAATAATATATCTAATAAGGGATTTATGTCCAGAATACTTACAGAAAACTCAACAATAGAAAAAAACACAATTTAAAAATAAGCATAAGACTTGATTAGACATTTCTCCAAAGACATGCAAATGGCCACAAACATCATAAATCATTAGGGAAAGGCAAATCAGAACCACCTGATACCACCCCACACCTATTAGGGTGGATGTTATCAAATAAAAAAACCAAGCAAATAAAAAACAAAAAGAATTGGTGAGAATGTGGCAAAATTGTTGTGTGTGTGTGTGTTACTATGGATTGAACCCAGGACCTTGTACTGATAGACAAGTGCTCAATGACTGAGCTACATCCCTGCCCTGAATGTGGTGAAATTGAAACACATGCAAATTGGTGAGAATGTAAAATGATACAGCCAATACGGAAAACAACATGGTTCCTTAAAAATTTTTAAATAGAATTATCCTATAATCAAGCAATTCCAGTACTGAGTATATATCCAAAAGAATTAAAAGCATAATATTCAAGTCTTAAAGAGATATTTGTACATCCATGTTCATAACAGCATTGTTCATAATAGATAAAGGGGGTAACGATTCAAGGGCCCATTGATGTAAAAAGATAAGCAAAATGTGGTATATGCATATTGTTAGGTAGGAGTTCAAAGATGCTAAGATGGTGGAAGTGGTGTGCAAGAAGAATGCTGCTGGAGTACAAGATAAGGGACAATAGGGGAAATGTTAGGTGAGAGTTTAGGGATACCAAGATGACAGAGGCAGGGTACAAGAAAAATACTGCTGGAGTACGAGACAGGGAGATGAGTCACCATGTTCCTATTTATAATAAGTTACATTACCATGACAACGCCCACCATTGAGGACTTATCACCTATGACAACTACCACTACAAGTTCAGTATTCTAAAGTAACCAATGGGGGTAAAGTGACAGTACTCTAATTAAGTATTCTAAAGTAGACAATGAAGGGCAATATTAGAATCAGGTATTACAAGGTAACCATGGGAGCAAACAGGGCAAGGTCTTCAATCAGGTTTGTATAGGGAGGAGAATTCCTCAGAGCATAAAAAACAAGAATTCCCAGACGTATGGGCCTCTCTTCTCTTCTCTCTCTCTGCCCAGTCCACCGTACCTTACAGAGTGCCACTTTTACCTTAACCTTCAACAAATCTGTGATTTGACTGTTACTTCTGCTCAGTTCTTTGTTCAGGACATTAAGGACCTGGACCCAAAATAGGCAATATAATGTTATTAAACCTGAAATGATAACAATATAGTGTAATATTATTCAAACTTCAATGCAAAATACATTTAATCCATTTCTGAGAGTCCCCATAATCTTAACAGTTCTAACATTACCCAAAAGACCAAGTTCAAGGTCTCCTTTAAGACTCAAGGCAAATTCTTGACTGTGAGCCCCTGTGAAAATCAAAATCAAGTTACTTACTATGAATATACAATGGCAAAGGGTAAATATTCCCATTCCAAAATGAAGGAAAAGGGCATAGAAAGAAGGATGGGACAAATGCAAGACTGAAACCCAGCTAGGAATATATTAGGTCTTGTATCCACATTCAGCATATGTGGCACATGGTGGCGAGATGTTCTCTCCCAAGGACTTTAGCCTTGCTGCTTGCAGTGCTCATGGCCTCACTCTTAGTCTGGCTCTCTGTGCAGACAGCAACTTTCCCCAGAGGACAGGTTGTTACTGGCATCTCTTAATCCAGGAGGTCTATGCAGCTGCAATTTCCTTCTCACAGCTCCATGAATCACTCTGTCACACTTTTCTTGGCCTCCCAGACCTACCTTTGAAACGTCAGTGGAAGCCTCAATTACTCCCTAAGTCCAGCATCCTGCAGAACCAGAACTATGTGGATAATGTCAAGGTCTGCTGCCAGCTCTAGCAGGCATTAGGCCACCTTGGACAAAGGCTGTAATGGCCTGAGTGCTTGGACATTTGAGCATGGTGAAACAAATCCTGAGAAAACAACTTTATGGGAACCCCTGTGCAAGTAGATCCCTAACCCATGGTCTCTTAAAGGAGCTTTCACTTCTGCACCCTTGAGCTTGTAATGGGTGTGGTCTTGCAGAATCTTGACATGCCCTTAAGCCATCTTTCTTATGTCTGCGCAATGTACTTGGCATCTCTTTAGTGACTGTCTCTTGAACTACCACATCTTCTTTGTCTCCAATTTTTCTGGCCAAACTGAAAGTTTCAAAAATTCTTCCACTCTGCTTTCTGTTCCTGGTTCTTATGGTAAACCCAACTAAAAGCTTCCAGCAAACTCCATGGCACTGCCTGAGTACTGTGAAGCCTTAAAATTTTCTCCTTGAAGTTAATTAGTCCATTACCTTTAAATTTTGATTCACACGTAGTCTCAAGAATGGGCAAAATTTAGACAAGTTCTTGCCAGAATGTAACATGTCTGGCCTCCAGTCCAACTCCTAATAGAATCTGCATTCATTACCTTCTGAAACCTCATGAGCACCATTGGTATTCTGGTCTATACTCCCACAAGAATCATCCATTTTTCTCTACTTACAATATTCTAATCCTTTTCCAGTCTGCATTTCTAAACTTTTCCAAACTTCTCCTACAAACCATTTTAAAAGGCTTCTGAATCACATGGTCAGGTTAGTCACAGCAATGATCCCACTTCTCAGTACCAATTTCTGTTAGTCAGCTTTGTGTTGCTGTAAGCAGAATACCTAATAAAAACAACTTACAGGATCTCAGTCCACAGATGGCCAACTCCCCATTGCTGTGGGTCCAAGGTGAGGCAGAACATCATGGGGGATGCTCCCAGCAGAAGAAAGCTGCTCAGCCCATAGCAGGGTCAGGAAGTAGGGACAGGGGACAGTGGGAAGAGACCATAGATGCACTTTTTCAGGGCATGCCCCCAGTGACCCACCTCCTCCAACCATGTCCCATCTGCCTATAGTTACCACCCAGTCAGTCCATTCAAAGTAGGATGGACTGATTAGGTCACAGTTTTCATAATCTAATCATTTGACCTCTGAGCGTTCCTGAGCATTCCATAGGGGCTTTTGGGGACACCTCATATACAAACCATATCATCTCTCCACAGAAACACCAACTTGATGGCCATCCACAGACAAAAATACCTTATGAGAGCTCATGAATCCAGGTGATAAGTTAAGTATCCTGGTGAATATAGAAAGGAAAGAAGAAAGATTGAACAGGGTATAAAGAGCAGTTTCACTTTATCCATATTTCCCCTTCTCCAAGCCTGAACATGGTCCTGAGAAAAATCCCCTTAGTCTTCTCAATTCTTTAAGTAAAAGAGAGAGAGAATGAAATATCCAACCTCCTCAGCCTTTCAGGATGCCCATTTCTGTCACCATCATCCAGAACACTGAGAACATAGGTACAGTTAGATTACCTGAGGGGTGGCTAAGAAGAAAACAAGAAGTGTCAGGGGCTCTCAATGATCAGCACATGGATCTGAACAGCTGTTCTGTGGCCACTCCAGTAGCCGGCTTACCTGCTGAGGCAGGAGGATCACAAGTTCAAAGCCAGCCTCAGCAAAAGGGAGGCACTAAGCAACTCAGTGAGACCCTGTCTCTACATAAAACACAAAATAGGGCTGGGGATGTGGCTCAGTGGTCAAGTGCCCCTGAGTTCAATCTCCAGTACCAAAAAAAAAGAAAGAAAGAAAGGTGAAAATTGTTTCCAAATCTATGAAAGGAAATGGACATCAAGATTCATTAATCCCAAAGGATCCCAAGTTTGGTTGAATCTAAACGTATCTACATAGAGCCATGTTATACTTAAATTGTTGGAAGTCAAAGACAAATAATTTTGTGAGCATCAAGAGAAAATCAGCTTGCCACAATACAAAGAAACCTCCACAAGGCTATCAATGGACTTCTTTCTAGAAACATTGCATACCATGAAACAGTGGGAAGATACAATAAAAAGTGCTGAAAAAATCTGCATTCTAAGAATACTGTACTGAGCAAAACTATCCTTTAAATATAAAGAAGAGATAAATACTCTCAAACAAAAACTAAGGGATTTTATCACTATATCTTTGTTACAAGGATTTTTAAATGGCATTCTTTAAATTAAAATAAAAAGATTTCAGCCAGGCACGGTGGTGCACGCCTGCAATCCCAGTGGCTCCAGAGGCTAAGAGAGGAGGATCACCAGTTCAAAAATTGCAACATGAAAGGATATGAAAGTACAAGTCTCACTGTTAAAGGTAAATATATAGGCAAATACAGAATAATGTTATAATGTAATAGTGGCACATAATCACTTCTGACCCTAGTTTTTAAAAAAAGCAAAAGTATTAGGAATAACTATAATCAGTTTGTGTATGTGGGGGGATCAAACATACAGCCCTAAACATGCTAAGTGAGTGATCTTCCACTAAGCTACATCTCCAGCCCACAATATTTGCTTATGGAACATAATATTATAAGATAGTAAAACCTGACATTATTAACATAAAGTTGAGGGAAGAGGAGGAAAAATGTAGATTTTTAAAAAATGTAATTGAATTCAAGCTATCAGCTTAAAATAGACTCTTATATGTAAATTATTTTATGCAAGCTTCATGATAACCACAAAGAAAAAAACCTAAATAGATGCACAAATTATAAATAGAAAAGAATCAGAACATCACTACAAAAAAATTATCGCTGGGTGTGGTCACACATGCCTGTAATCCCTGCACTTTGGGAGGCTACGACAGGAGAATTGCAAGTTCAAAGTGAGCCTCAGCAATGGTGAGGCGCTAAGCAACTCAGTGAGACCCTGTCTCTACATAAAACACAAAATAGGGCTGGGGATGTGGCTCAGTGGTTGAGTACTCCTGAGTGCAATTCCCAGTACAAAAAAAAAAAAAAAAAATCATCAAATCAGTAAGGAAAACAGCAAAAGAGGAAGAGAGGAAATAAAGGGACTAAAAGAAACAACTATAAAAATGTAAACAGTTAAGTTTTTACCGATCAATAATTCCTTTAAATGCAAATAGGCTAAACTCCACAATTAAAATGTATATCTGAATGCTGTTACAAGAGATTCATTTTAGTTCTAAGGCTATACACAGGCTGAAAATGAATGGATGGAGAAAGATATGCCATATAAATAGTAACCAAAAGAGGGCAGGGGCAACTATACTTACATAGGATAAAATAGGCTCAACAGCAAATACTATCACAGACTAAAGAGGGCATTATGTAATGGCAAAAGTGTCACTTCAACAGAAAGATATAGCAAATATAAATATATATAAACCTAACATCAGAGCACCTACATATGGACAGATCTGAAGGAATCGGACTAAAATACAATAGTTAGAGGAAACTTCAATACCCTACTTTGAACAAACAGCAGATCACCCAGACAGAAAATCATAAGAATATTATGTATCCTTATGGAATACCATAATGCAGATTTGAGTGTCTGAATGTTAGTTGACTCACATGATTATATAAGTTGGCAAGTCCAATATTTACAGACTACAAGTTAGAGACCCACAAGAAGTAATGATATAGTTCCAGTATAAGTAGCCCAAGTCAGAAGAGATGAGAACCTGGCAAGCTGGTTGCAATTTCCTGTCCAAAGGATTTGGGTCCAAAGGTGGGAAAAAACTGATGGCCCAACTTGAAGACAGGCAGACAGACAGAGAGAGAGAAACAGCGATTTCTCATTCAGTTTTTATTCTTACCTTCAGTGGATTGAATGAGGCCCACCCACATTAAGGAGAACAATTTGCTCTACTTGGGCTGCTGATTGGCCTTGGGCAGGACCATAGCTCATTGGTAGAGCACTAGCCTAGCGTGCACAAGGCCCCAGGTTCAATCCCCGTTACCACAACGAACAAATAATAAAACAAATGTTGATCTCATCTAGAAACACTCTTAGAGACACATCCAGAAATAATGTTTAACAAATATGTGGGCACCACATGGCCCAGAAAAGTGAACATATAAAATTACCATTATGGCTGATTTTTACCTTTAGCAACCATTGGGAACCACTACTGTGGCACAAAAGGAATAAAGTCAAAGCTTGGAACTATCTTCCAGGAGCTCACAGTCATCTAAATGATCAGGTGCTTTTTGTACTAAATAGGATTAAAGGATGGCTAAGTAGGTCATCTTAGGATGAAGAAGATGGAGGAAGTGATATTCCAGCAAAGGTTGTCTTTATGTAGATCTAGAAATATATTCACTTTTTTCACATCCTCATAAAATGGAAGGAGATTCTGAAGACATCAACGGGGATGTTGATCTTTTCTGAGCAACAAACCTGCTTCAACATTCTAATGCAGGTTTATTACACTGAACAAGAGAGATGACTTTAATTTTCCAGCATAATTTGAAAACTTGCCATTCAATTACTAAATATTTAAAAACTTCTCAGTATGTTCCCTCTTGTACTCTTATAAACTTTTTATGAGTTGGGGAAAATCAGTGTAGCATTCATGAATAAGTAAGCACAGAGTCTGGATTGATGCAAACTCAACGATCATCCTTATTTTGTTTTGTTCGGCAGCAATAATAAACTTAACATTTAAACATAATCATCACTGAATTCATGATGTTTTATTCTGCAACCTCAAATTTTAAAATACAGACTTTGAGTCTGTTTTGCCAAACTGTTGAGAGTGAATCCTGTTTCCTGCTGGTAAACTGTAGAACCATTCTCTGTTTAAAGAAGCATTTCTGCCACAGCAACTGGGAAAGGGCACATGAAGAATGAGAAGTACCAGTTATATACCCTCATCTCAAGCAAAGGCTGACTTCTGACTTCACTCTGGTTACAATCAAGTTTCATCAACGCAGAGCCACCCAGCCCAGGGAGGACAAAAGACAATGTCCAAACAGACAGTTAGCTATGTTCTGCAGCATTCCTTACTCTATACAACTTAGCCAACTTCGATAACTTGATTATCTCCCAGCCTCTATTTGTTAATTTACAAAACAGAAAATGGTCATTTATACCTCATAGAGTTGTCACAAATATGACATGGCATGACCTATTTATAATGAATAGCACAGCTTTAGAGATGTGCTCAGTGAATGCTGGTTCCCTCCATCTCTCTACCAGTTTTCTACAGCCTATCATCTTTCATAGGTGACATGTGCCTGAGCTTTACTTGTTGTCTGTCTTAACCCATAGTTTGGGGAATGCTGTATATTAATCTGAGACTAAGGCTGAATTAAATCTGGGGGAAGAAAATAATCAAAGCCAAATTCCAATGTTTGATGTAAGTGAAACTGGGTGAGTTCATATAAATTGGAAGATCTTTAGAATCACAGCAGTGTAAACATACCAAGGTGACTCTTCTTCAGTTGGGTTGTTGGTGTATTGCAGCAGTCCTAGAGGTGCTGGCAGAGATGTGTCTTAGGACTATGGGAGAAATAATAGTTGATTGCTGCCTAGGCCTGGAGGAGGCTGACCAAGATAGCTAAGAAGTCCTTCTGTAGAGTCCTGTTTTAACATAGCTTTGTACCAAACTGCTCAACTGCTCTTGTTGCCAGTGTTGTTTGAAGTACCCAGTAGAAAATAATCCCTCAAAATTAAGACACTCCACCCCAAGTGACCCTTACATAGGGAAGTTGCTATAGGACACCTGGTACAGAGGACTTCTATCTGCCCCTCTCTGTTCATCCTGCCTTGTATGAAGATCTGTAAATTAAAACAAACGAACAAACTCTTAAACTTTCCCATTGTGATTTTGTTATTGAACTGTTCCCACAATCCAACCACTGACAGTGAGACTGCCCCAGAGGGATCCATGCAGGTGGACCCCCTTGCTCATGTTCTCTCTGGACCTCTTGTGACTGCTGGGAACAGTAGCTACCAGCCAAGTTAATAGAGGAACATGAGGAGTTTTGGGGATGGGAAGTGGCTTGATCTTTGGCATATAAAAACTAGTTTGCAAATAGTCTCAAAGGCCATGTGACCCAATTACCTAATCCAGTCTATCCTGATCCCCGCCCCAGCTGCCATCTAGTTGTGTGTGTTCAAATTTGACTATTATAACCATTCTCTATAGATCTCTACTGTCATCGTGATCCCCTGATTTCAGTCTATCCTTCACACATTGGTTCTTGGTATTTTCTCCTAAAACAAAAACAAAATATCGAAAAGCGAAGACAAATTTTCTACAATGTTTGAAATTCATGTTTTGTCACACTTCCTCTCAAAATTCCATTAAAATTATAGTAAAGGGATAAAAGGATAAAAAATATGCCCCTTGCTAATCCAAATCCAATCTTACCTTGCCAAAGGTAACTACTGTATTGACATTTTAAAAATAACATAAAATTTGGGGCTGGGATTGTGGCTCAATGGTAGAGCGTTTGCCTCACATGCGGCACTGGGTTTAATCCTCAGCACCACATAAAACTAAATAAGTAAAATAAAGATATTGTGTCCATCTACAACTAAAAAAAAATTTTTTTAAAAACCAAAAACCATAAAATTTACCATCTTGACCATTCTTAAGTACACAGTTCCGTATTGTCAAGTACATTCACATTACTGTATAACCAATCTCTAGAATTCTTTTCATCTTGCAAAACTGAAGCCCTATACCATTAAACAACTACTCATTCACCCCTGCCCCCACCCTAGCAACTGCTATTCTAATTTCTCTTTTTAAATTTTTTTTAATTTGTGGATGGACACAATAACTTTATTTTCCCGTGGTGCTGAGGATCAAACCCCGTTCCTCACATATGCTAGGCAAGTGCTCTACCACTGAGCTACAACCCCAGACCCTGTTCTAATTTCTCTCTATAATTTTGATTACTCTAAGTACCTCATCATCACCCTCCTCCTCCTCCTTTTTTTTACTGGCTTATTTTACTTTGCATAATATTATCAATGTTTGTTTATATTGCAGCATAAGTCAAAGAGTTTTATTCCTCTTTAACCATGAACAATATTCCATTGTGTGTATATACTACATTTTGTATACTCATCCACTTTTGGATGCTTGGGTTTCTTTCACTTTTCCGCTATTGTCAATAATGCTACTATGAACGTAAGGGTACAAATAGCTCAAGATCCTATTTTTAGTTCTTTTGGTTATATTCCCAAAAGTGCAATTGCTGATCATATATTAATTCTATTTTAATTTTTTGAGGCACTGTTAAATTGTTTTCCATTGGGGCTGTACCATTTTACATTCCTAAGAACAGTGCATGAGTGTTTTAATTTCTCCACATCATCACCAACATTTATTTTCTGTTTTTCTTGGTTATAGTTGTCATTGTAATGGTTGTGAGATAGTATCTCACAGTTTAGATTTGCGTTTCCTACTGATTAGTGATGTTGAGCATCTTTTCATGTGTTTGTTGGCCATTTGTATATCTTTGGAGATATATCTATTCAAGTCTTTTGCCCATTTTAGTTGGTTATTTTATTTTATTATTGTTGAGTTGTAGGAGTTCTTTATATATTCTAACCCTTTATCAGATACTTGATTTAAAATATTTTCTCCCATTCAATGGGTTGCCTTTTCTCACTCTTGGTTGTGTCCTTTAATGCAAGAAAATTTTGAAATTTGATACTCTCATTTGTCTAAGATTATCTTAATTATCTGTTTCTATTGCAAATCATATGTCATGAAACTTCTTCTATGTGTTCTAAAAACTTTAAAGTTTTAGCTCTTATGTTTAGGATCTTTGATCAGTTTTCAGCTAATTTTTGTGTATGGCATGAGATAAAGGTCCAGCTTCATTCTTTTGCATGGATATCTGATTTTGCCAACACCATTTTTTGAAAAGACTGTCCCCAGAGAATGGTCTTGGCACCTTGTCAAGAGACATCCACATTTGTTCCTTTTTTATTTTGGTTACTTAGGTTCCTTTGAGATTCCACATGAATTTTGTTATGGATTTTTCTATATGTACATAAATACCATTGGGATTTTGGTAGAGATCGCAATGAATCTGTAGATTGCTTTATGTAGTATTTTCATCTTAAGAAGATTAACTCTTCCATCCATGACCATTATCTTTCCGTTATTTGTGTTTTCTTTTTCTTTTTTGAGGGCGCTGGTGTACTGGGGATTGAACTCAGGGACACTTGACCACTGAACCACATCCCCACCCCTCTTTTGTATTTTATTTAGAGACTGAGTTGCTTAGCACTTCACTTTTTGCTGAGGCTGGTTTTGAACTCAAGATCCTCCTGCCTCAGCCTCCCAAGCCCCTGGGATTACAGGCATGCACCACTGCACCCAGCTTTCTTTATTTTCTTTCAGCAGTACTTCGTAGTTCTCTTTACATGAGTTTCTTTTGTCTCCTTGGATAGTTTCTTTCTAAGTATTTTATTCTTTTTTATGTAAATGGGATTATTTTCTTAATTTCCTTTAAAATTTTTCATTGTTTATGTACAGAAAAACAACTGGTTTTTCTGTGTTGATTTTGAATCCTGAAATTTTGCTGAATTTGTTTATTAGTTCTAATAGCATTTTTATAGAACTTTAGGGTTTACGGTATTGAATTTATGGTAATTTTTATGGTAATATTGTTTTTCATTATACTTAACTACATAAAATATGTATCTTTAAACACTATAATTTAGTTTTGCTTAGCTTTATAACTTTATATGCATTAAATCATATAAAATATATTATTTTGTGGCTGGCTTATTTTATTCAACATGTTAGCTTATCTGTTGCATCTGAATTATACCTGCATTTTGTATCATTCCATTTCTATTTTTATGTCATTATAAAATAAACTTGTTTTGAATAAAATACTTGGGAATCTATCTAACAAAAAAGGTGAAAGACCTCTACAATGAAAACTATAGAGCACTAAAGAAAGAAATTGAAGAAGACCTTAGAAGATGGAAATATCTCCCATGCTCCTGGATAGGTAGAATTAACATTGACAAAATGGCCGTACTACCAAAAGTGTTAAAGAGATTAAATACAATTCCAATTACATTCTTCATAGAATTAGAAAAAGCAGTCATGAAATTCATTTGAATAATAAGAGATTCAGAATAGCCAAAGCAATCCTTAGCAAGAAAAGTGAAGCAGGAAGCATCACAATACCAGACCTTAAATTATACTACAGAGCCAAAGTAACAAAAATGGCATAGTATTGGCACCAAAACAGATATGTAGACCAATGTTACAGAATAGAAAACACAGAGACAAACCCACATAAATACACTTTTCTCATACTAGACAAAGGCACCAAAAACATACATTGGAGAAAAGATAGCCTCTTCAACAAATAGTGCTGGGAAAACTGGAAATCCATATGTAGCAAAATGAAATCAAACCTCTATCTCTCACCATGCACAAAACTCAACTAAGTGGATCAAAGACTTAGACACTAGACCAGAGACCTTGCACCTAACAGAAGAAAAAGTAGGCCCAAATCTCCCTCATGTCAGCTTAGGAACTGACTTCCTTTACAAGACTCCTAGAATCGTGAGTTCAAAGCTATCCTCAGCAATGGTGAGGCACTAAGCAGCTCAGTGAGACCCTGTCTCTACAAAAAACACAAAATAGGGCTGGAGATGTGGCTCAGTGGTCGAGTGGCCCTGAGTTCAATCTCCAGTACCAAAAAAACAAAAAAAAAAAAACCCTCCTAAATTGCAAGCAGTAAAATTAAGAATCAATAAACGGGATGGAATCATACTAAAACCTTCTTCTCAGCAAAGGAGACAATCATGAAGAGGGAGCCTACAGAACGGGAAAAAAATCTTTATCACATGCACCACAGATAAAGCACTGATCTCCAGGATATATAAAGAACTCAAAAAACACCAAAACCACAAAAAACCCAATCAATAAATGGGCATAAGGAACTGAATAGACACTGCACAGAAGACCAACAAATATTTGAAAAAAATGTTCAACATCTATAGCCATTAGAGAAATGCAAATCAAAGCTATACTGAGATTTCATCTTACTCCAGTCAGAATGGTAATTACCAAAAATACAAGTAACAATAAATGTTGGTGAGGATATGGGGGGAAAGCTTCACTCATACATTGCTGGTGGGACTGCAAATTGGTGCAACCATTATGGAAAGCAGTATGGAGATTCTTCAGAAAACTTGGAATGGAACTACCATTTGACACAGCTATCCCACTCTTCTGTTTACACCCAAAAGACTTAAAATCAGCATCCTACAGTAATGCAGCAACATCAATGTTAAGTCACACTAGCTAAACTTATAGAACCAACCTAGGTACCCTTCAACAGATGAATGGATTAAAAAAAATGTGGTATATATATACAATATTACTCAGCCTTAAAGAAGAATGAAATTATGACATTTGCCAGTAGATGGATGAAGCTGGAGAATATCAGCAAAATAAGCCTATCCCAAAGAATCAAAGGCCAAATGTTTTCTCTCATTTTCAGATGCTAATTCAAAATGGAGGGGGTGGCTAGGGAAGAATAGAGGTACTTTGGATTAGACAGAAGTGAGTGAAGGGAGGGGAGGGGGCATGGAGGTAGCAAGGACAGTAGAATGAATTGGACATTATTACCCTATGTGCATATGTAATTACATAACCAGTGTGATTTTACATCATGTACAACCAGAAGAATGAGAAGTTATGCTCCATTTACGTATGACATGTCAAAATGCATTCTATTGTCACGTACAACTAATTAGAACAAATAAAAATAAAAAATGAACTTGTTTTATGTTCTACAGTGGAGAAACACAATTTATACATTTTTGGTGATATATGTTTGGATTTTTCTAGTTTTTTTTGCTACTATAAGCAATAACACTATGAATAGCAGCTCCTATGCTGCCATGAAGATCATTATACATTTCTCTAAATTTACACAGATATGAACATAAATAGCAGTGAAATTGCTAGATCATGGAACATGACTATCTTACATTTAATGTATAATACTAAACTATTTTCTAAAGTGATTTTACCAATCATACTCTCCCCAGAAGTGTATATTCCTATTAATTCACATCCTTGTTAACTCTTGGTATTCTTGGTCTTAAATTTTAGCCATGCTGTTGTATGATCAATGCTATCTGATTATAGTTTTAATTTGTATTTTCCCGAAGATTACTTAACTATCCTTCTCTGTCCAATTTTCTACTGTAGTATTTTTTATTCTTATTGATTAGTAGGTGCTCTCCAAGGTGGATTGTGTTGCTGCTGTTACATGTCTGGATGCACTAGTCATTTCTATTCCAATCTCAAGATTTTATATTTTTCTGGGTCGTAGTTGATCCTTAGTTAAGTGCTGGACTCTTAATTTTTCAACATTAGGTCTTCAAAACTCCCAAAAGCTTCATTTCACAGAAAACCTAATCTACAACAGCAATGCCTTTGATAATCTGCAGAGCCAGATGGAGTTCAATGTTTTGAGGGAAGTGCCATTGAGATCAATGGCTACGAAAAGGAGGGGAATAAGCAGAACTGGGCAGATGGGAACTCACACTGTGATGTGGGCCCAACAACTGCTGAATCAAAATGGCTCATTGGCATTCTTTTAAATAGGAGCAAAATGATCAAGCTTTTATATCTTCATCTCAATCAAGTATTGGATGTGGTCTATGCTAGGAATGGTATGATCCTGACCAGGTGGCTCCTTGCAGCTGAGACTATCTCTGAAAAGGATAATAACCAAATGCTGTCTGCTGACGGTACTTTCAGCAGCTGGCATAGTGAGTACTTCCTTCATGCAGAATCTGGGTTTTACATCTCTGCGTTCCCTCATCTACCTTTTCTGAAACAGCAAATGCTCCTGGGGCAAAAGCAAATCTATTTTTATCTTCTACACTGGATCTTGCCCCAGTTTTTTCTCAATATCTTTTATATTTATTTGGTGGTTTTAATAATGTCATTGTTCTATCACTATTTTTTAGTTGTCTTCAACAGAAGAGTTGGTCTAAATTACCTAGTCCACCATTGCTGGAAGGGTAAGTCAGAATCCCATCTAACAGCTAGGGGTTGGGGTTCTAATATCCTTATGGGGACTTGGCTAACAACTTTGTGACATAGTTTTGAACCCAAATAAAAACTAGAGCTGAGCCCCTTAAATAAAGGCAGGATCGCTAAAGTGTTCCTGTTTCTATGAGAAGGACATGAGAAAAACTTTACCCCTGGAGTTTGGGGAAGATGCAGATCTTCCAAATCTTTCATCAGGCAGCATTGTTTGACTTTGAGAAGTGGGAAAAGTTGGAAGGTAAGTTGTTTCCTCGAGGCATTAAAACTTTATGACCACTCCATAATTGCTGTGGATGATAAGGAATGTCTGAATGTATTCTACCCCATGGTGTGAAATATTTATAAACAGTGATCCAAAACTTGTGAAAGGATTTGGGGCAATGAGCAGGGGGGAAAGAAATCACAAAATTGCTCCATGGAGAGTTTTCTACACTATAGGATGCATTATCTCAAAACCAATTAAAGTTAAGCTAACAATAAAAATTTACAAACAACACAAGAGATGATATAGCATGAAGAAGAATCACCAGACGAACAAAGCTAGAGAATTAGCAGGCAAAGAACTTGAGGTAACAGAACAATCTCCAAATGGTAATAGTATGAATTTGAAACAATCAAAGAGGTGAAAGAAGTAATAGAAATCATGACGATGCATAGGCCACTCCGAAATAAAAAACAGACAGAGTTTAAAAAAAAATTGGCTTTTAGAAATGAATATAGTCATTGGAATAAAACTTAGAAAATGGTTTAATAGGGGAAAGAGGATTGGTTACCTGAAAGATGCATTTCAGGGTATTACATAGAGGACTGTGTAAAGATACAGAAAACATAGAAGTGTTATAAGGTATGAAGGGTACAATGAGCATATCAAATATATATATCTCAAAACAATGGTAGAAGTCACAATATTTGAAGAGTGAAAAATGCAAATTTTCTGTAATGGAAGGAGGAGAATCTTTCATACAGAGGGAACAACAGTTTTCCTGTTAGATAAATAAAATGCAGAATTATCAAAGTCCAAAATACCAAAGATGAATAGAAAAAGTTAGAAGACACCAAAGAGAAGAGACAATGTTTATAATGGAAAAAATTCAACTGATTCAGTGTTTAGATGATAGAATCATCAGTTTTGCATGTTGAAAGAAAATAATTGTCAGCTTACAAATCTACGCCCAGATGAACAGTCTTCAAGAGTAAGGAAGAAAACAGTCTCTTATAAGCAAATAAGGAAAAAATTTATTATATATTGCTCTCGAGTCCCTGAGGAGAGATTTATAAAAGGATATAACTTATTAAGAAGTATACAATTTAGGAAATACAAGCCAGAGTAAGGTGAAGATATAAGAATACTATGCATTAAACAATGTGGATAAAGCAAAACAAGCAAAAGAAGAAGAAAATGAAGAATCACTACTGCGAAACTAGTAAAAATAAAGTGAAGTTAGGAAACAAAAATAACACGGAAGAGGGTAAGGGTGGGGGCTTGCAGTAGATAAAATGACTAGTTTTCGTTTTTTAGTCAAGTATATCAGTAGCTTCCAAATCAGCAAAGGGTGGGGAGAGAGAATAAAGAAAACTCAAGCAATTTAAAAAAGTAGGGAAGGAACAAATGAAGACCACAGAAAGTAGAAAGCACAAAATCACACTATGGGACTGAATCCAAATATATGAGTGATCGTGAAAAATGAAAACAAGTTAGAACATCAAATCAGATTTCCAAATGTAATCTAGCTACATGTTTTATAAAAAGGACTCATCTGAGATATTATGACACAAAAAACCATAGGGACTTGAGGTTGATAACTGTGACCAGCTCTACTTGTCCCCTTGCTGGGAGACCATGGAAAACAGTCTAATCTTACAAACATCTAGATCTTTGAACAAGTGATGATTCATGTTTGTTGACCATATTATTAAAAAATAGAGTTGCTCTCCAGTGTCTAATTTTAACATTATCTAAAAACCAGAAACATTATTATTTCTTTAGTAGTTAAAGAAATGATTCTAGATAAAGGGTGCCTTTTGGGTTTTCACATGCCAATGTGGAAATGTGCCCAGGTTCATTTACTACTTGCACCCTTCTCCAGTCTGAACCAAAATATGCAAGCTCATTCCAGCCTAGTTCTAATGAACTAGAGCAGCAGTGCAATCAGAAAATCACCATTTGCTGCACTAAGCATAATTACCAATCATTCCTTGGAGGAGCCCATAAAACTAAAAAAGGATTTTGTTATGTTAGAGGTCTTAAGTAGGGTAACTAAATTTAGTATTGTAAGTTTATTCACTGATAAATAAAATATTAAACATTTTCCTAGTATCCTGGGTTTTACATTTTTTTCTGTTAGAATTTTTATTACTTGGATTTAATATAAATATAGCACTTGGTGATAGGTATTAAATGGTGTGTTTGAAAGGGAATGCTTTACTTTGGATTAATCAAAATAATAAACTGAATAATTATTTTGTTAAAGTAAGATGTGAATAGAAGATACAAATAAAGAGATATACACTCAATTCTCATGACAAGACTATGAATATTACCAACACCTGGAAATAATATAACTTTCAAATAAGAAAGATAATGGAACAGAATTTAATCCATAAATGAAGTCCAAAAGATATGGGAATTTAGTATATGACAAATGTGGAATCCTTAAGAAAAAGCTAAATTAGGGGATGGGGCTGTAGTTCAGTGGCAGAGTGCTTGCCTAGCATGCGTGAAGCACTGGGTTTGATTCTCAGCACCACATAAAAATAAAAAATAAAATAAAATAAAGGCATGCTGTCCATCTACAACAGCATTTACAAAAAATAAAATAAAAAGCTAAATTCTCCAATAACTCATGTTCAGACAACTTAAACCAAAATAATTTCTGCATGAAGCAAAACATGATAATAAACATGGCTCTATTAATTGAGATTTAAGCTGGTGTACTAGAGGCATCCAACACTTAATCTGCTTTTCCATAAGATAGAATCAAAAGAACTGGAGAGCCACTGTTTTTACAAGGTGAGTTACTAAGGGAGAATACTGAAGTTCAGTAGAGAACAGACTCAGATAAACCCGGAAACTTTGGATGGTGCAACAGAGGGTGAAACAGAGAACCCCAGCACTGATCACATGGCAGCATGGAAGGCTGGGCTGGGAGTAAAACAGGGACAATCCTGGTGAGCACCACTAGCACAGATTTGGTGCCTTGAAGAAATATAGTCTAAACAGACAATAGTCCTGAGATCTGAATAGTGAACTGGCTCAGAAAGTTTCTGCACTTCTTGAATATTCTGCACAAGAATATTCCTGTGGTACATTGCAGGAAGCCATCCTGAGAAGGTCTTATCTGAGCTTACTGACCTGGGAGTCAAAGGCCCCTGCATTTTACTGTCTCTGAGTCCCTGCAGCAGTATTATTGTACTGACTCGGTGGGGGCTGCCTTGAGAGTCAGTTTGTCCCCAGAGGAGAGCCTCTGATACAAACCCACTGAGAATTCTGTGTGGTAGAAAACTGGCCTGCAATGTGTAAAGGAATGGAGAGTGCTTCCCTTTTGTTTGAAAAGCCAGCTGAAGATTCTGGGGAATGAGTAGTCATGAGTATTTTTATGCAGGAGCTAAGTCTTAGAACACCAGAGTTGTGGGTGAGGGATTGTGACAGATGTGATTTCAGAGCCTCTCCCTATCCTGAGAATGCAAAGCACAAAAGGCACTAGAGTAGGATTGTGGCTCAGTGGCAGAGCGCTTGCCTAGCATGTGTGAGGCACTGGGTTCGATTCTCAGCACCACATACAAATAAATAAAGTCCATTGACAACTAAAAAACTATCTTTTTAAAAAAGGCACTAGAGTCCTTAATATGTTGCAACACTCGGAATCAGCCCTGTCCTTGGAGTGTGGGTGCAATGGGCACCAGAAGAAACCTATGCTGGACCAGTTCTGTACTCTTCACTGGCTTGGTGACATGCTGTGACACTGGCATCTGCCCTGCTCTCCAAATGTGTAGACCAAATAACAAGTAAATCTATGCCTGGGGAGTTCTGCATTCCACCCCAGTTCACTCTGGTGTGCAGTAAAGTTGAGAGGTACTCCAACTGGCTCTGGCTACAAATCACTCATGCGGGCTGAGGTTGTGGCTCAGTGGCAGAGCGCTTGCCTCGCATGTGTGAGGCACCGAGTTCGATCCTCAGCACCACATAAAAATAAGTAAACCAAATAAAGACACTGTGTCCATGTATAAAAAATATTAAAAAACAAAACAAAACAAAAAAAACCAAATCACTCATGCTGGTCATCAGGAAAGTACCACAAAGTAGAAGGGGGTAAATAATCCCAGTCCTTGCTCTTTCTAAGAGGCACACAGCTAAAGAAGACACTGAAACTCTGATCAGTATAAGTTGCAAACTTTCATTCTTGTCCATATAACTGAGCACCTTGGAGCAGAGGAATTTTTAATTTTTCGTTAATACCTTTTTTATTATTGCTGGGGTGTTTTGTTTGTTTTTTGTGTGTTTTTGTACTTCTCTCCCTTCTCCTTTTAATATTTAATTTTTAATTGTTGTCTTTTTCTTTTTTCTCTTTTAACCTTTCTTCTGCTTTCCCTATTTTCTTTTTAACTTTTAATTCTTCTTCTTTCTGTTTTCCCTCTCCTACTTTTCTCCTGTCATCTTTTTTCTTTGTTCCTTTTTAAAATTAATTTCTAATTTTTTTGTTTCTAAATTTCATTGTGTATTATTTTTATTCCTTTCTTTGATGTTGTTGGTATTGTGATTGGAGTTGTTTTATTTGATTTTTATTTCTTTATCTGTTCTGCTCTTGTTGTTTGTTTTCTTCTTTCTATGCAGTGCTGGGGGTTGAAGCCAGCACTTCAAGCATATTAGGTGGATGCTCTGCAATGGGCTCTCAGCTGAGAGAATTGAACTTTCTCCATGTATGACCAAGTCCCATTTGACCCTTGGTAGATACTTCAACTTAAAGAATAGGGGAGATAAAAGGCCCCAGACATGGATTTTGCCCCAAGTAGGCATGGGTACAGGGGACCTGAAGTCCTCATTCATTACTATAGCAACAGCAGAAAGAAATAGCACAATTGTTGTGTATACCACACCTATGAGGGACCTCAGAATAGGTTGCCCCAACATCCTATCACACCAACATTACTGGCAAAACTGGAGAAGTAACCACAGAGAGTATACCACATATATTTTTCTATTTACACACCCACCTGAACTACTAGAGGGACCCCTATAATGTAAAACCTACAAAGAAAGTGTGTCTCTTCAGCTCTGAAACCAAATGGATTGTGTTAAAAGTCACTAATCATAGCCAAAGAAGCCACAGAGAAACAACAGTTTGAAGTCCAACTGGAGTTAAACTCAACACTACATAACAACCCAGTTATAGCAGGCCCGTCATCAAGAAGGCTACTCACTAAAATGGCCCTCACATAAAAGTGGAAGATATATCCATCCCAACAGATGTGCAAAACACAAGAAATATGAAAACAGAAGCAACACAATAGCATCTAAAGTTCATAGCTCCCTAGTAACTGATTCCAAAGATACCAAAGTGGGTCAAATTCTGGTCAAATAATTCAAAAGGATGACTTTAAAAATGACCACTGGGGATATAGCTCAATTGGTAGAGCGCTTGCCTCTCCTGCAGAAGGCCCTGGTTCAATCCTCAGTGCCACAAAAAAAGAAAAACAACCAATGAATTCCAAGAGGATACAAACAGATAGCTAAATGAATTAAGGAAGACAATGCAAGATACAATCTATTCAATGAAGAAATTGAGATTTTGAAAAAGAACCAAACAAATATTGGGAATGAAAAACTCAAACTCAAAGACTTACCAATAAAGAATATCTGGCCTTTATGGTTTGAAGATGAGGTTCTCCCAAAGCTCTTATGTTAACGGAAAAATGTTCATAGGTGAATTGACTAGACTATAAGACCTATAACATAATCAGTCCACCCTAGTTTGAATGGATTAACTGGGTGGTAACTATAGGCAGGTGGGGCAAGCCTGAAAGAGGTGGTGTGCCCTGGAAAGATTGTGCTTGTGTCCTTTCTCTCCCCCTCTGCTTCCTGGC
Source organism: Geosciurus inauris (assembly GCA_004024805.1). Classification (NCBI taxonomy): domain Eukaryota; kingdom Metazoa; phylum Chordata; class Mammalia; order Rodentia; family Sciuridae; genus Geosciurus; species Geosciurus inauris. The sequence continues at coordinate 27,881 of PVHX01010737.1, read as the reverse complement.
TGCCATAAATGGAGCAGCACTCCTTCACCATGCCCTTCCACCATGATGTGCTGTCTTGAATGTTGGGCCTAGAACAATAATGGACTTGGCTGTCTCTAGACTAAGACCTCTGAAACCATTAACCTCAAATAAAATTTACTTCCTCTAAGTTATTCTTGTCAGGAATTTTTGTCACAGTGATGCAAAGCTGATGAACACACTGGGTTTCAAGATGCAGCTGATGGATTATCATATTCAGGTAATAATAAAGAAATATGCAAGATCAAATATACAAGAACAGAATATACATGATCTCTGGGGTACCATTAAAGAATCAAATGTGTGCATAGCAGAAAATATCCCCAAATCTTGGGAAAGACATGGACATTCAGGTACAGGATGCCTATAGAACCCCAAATAGACATGACCAGAAAAGAACCTCTGCATGACATATTATAGTTCAACTGCCAAAAGTAAAGAACAAAAGAAGAATATTAAAAGCTATGAAAGAGAAATACCAAGTCACAGTTAAAGGTAAACCCATCAGAATAACAGCAGATTTCTCAGCAGAAGCTCTATAGTCGGAGAGGGAATGGAATGATGTATTTTAATTCCTGAAAGAAAATAACTGCCAGATTGCTATACACACAAAAGTTTTCTTTCAGAATCAAGGAAGAAATAAAGACCTCTCATGATAAACATAAACTAAGGGACTTCTTAATCACTAAACTAGCATTACAGGTGAATCCTACACCCAGAAGAGGAAAATAAACATAATCATAAGAGCATGTGAAAGAATAAATCTCATTAGAAGAGCAGATAAGCAAATGAGAATTAGGAAAGAATCAAGCATTATAAATACAGAAGACCATTAAACCTCAATGATGTGAAAGATAGAAAGACACAAACATAGAATGTTCAAAACAACCAGGATAAAACAACAAAAAGATAGGAACAACTATATGCCTTTCAATAAGTGCCCTGAATGTCAATGGTCTTAATTCTCCAATTAAAAGATATTGGTTCAATTAAAAAGCAAGACCCAATGATATGCTATCTGTAAGAAAGTCACATCACTGGCAAAAAGATACACAAACTGAAAGTGAAAGGATGGAATACAATATTGTAAGCAAATGGAATCCAAAAGCAAGCAAAATTAGCTACACTCATCTGAAAAAACAGACTTCATCCCCAAATCAGTTAAAAGACACAAAGAAAGTCACTATATATTGATAAAGGAAAAATTGATCAAGAAGATATAATGATCATAAATATATACAGACCAAATATTGGAGCACCCAATTTTGTATTTGTTTTATAACAAATACTGCCAGATGCAAAAGGAGAGATAAGTCCCTATACAATAACCATGGGTGACTTCAGTTCCCCACTCTTACCAGTAGATCATCCATACTAAATAATCATCAAGGAAACATCAGAGTTAAATTGTTCTATAGGTCAATGTACTTAACAGACATCTACAGAATATTGCATCCAAAAGCTAGAGAATACACATCCCTTTCTTCAGCACGTGAACCTTTTCCCAAAAGAGATCACATTTTAGTACACAAATCAAGTTTTGAGAAAGTCATGGAAATTGAAATAATTTCTTGCAACTTATCAGATCATAATGGAATGAAACTAGAAATCAGCAGCAAAAAAAACCACAGCAGGAGTTATATATTTTTATATATATGAAGGATGAAAAATACACTTTTGAATAAACAGTGTGGATTATTGAAGAAACTGGTGTTGAGGGATAAAGATCTTAGAATAAAATGAAAATGGAAACATGGCATACCCATGATGAGTCCCCATGTTTAAAAAAAACCAGATATCTCAAACAAATAATCTAATGATATATCTCAAGGTCTTAGAAAAACAAGAACAATCTAAGCACAAAATCAGTGAGGTAAAGAAATAAAAAAAAAATCAGGGCAGAAATAAATAGCGAGCAAAAGAACAGTATAAATGATCAATAAAACAAAGAGTTGGTTCCTTAAAAAGACAAAGAAAACTGACAAACCAAAACTAGTGCATGCTTGTAATCCCAGTGACCCAGAAGACTGAGGCAGCCTCAGGAATTTAGCAAGAACCTCTCTCAAAATAAAAAGGGCTGAGGATGTAACTCAGTAGTAAAGCACCCCTGTGTCCAATTCCCAAAACAAAAACAAAAAAACAAACAAACAAAAACCCTGATAAACCAAACCCTTAGCTAAAAGAAAGAAAGTATGCTGCAAATAAGTAAAAGTAGAGATGAAAAGAGGATGTTACAATAGATATCACTGATATTCATAAGATGATTTGGAAATATTTGGAAAAGTTATATATCAATAACTGGAAAATTAGAAGAAATGGACAAATTTATGGACATTATAATCTATCAATATTTAACCCAAAAGAAATAAAAACCCAAATAAATCAATAATAAGCAACAAAGTTGAGAAAAGCCTAGAACTGAACAGATTTACTTGCTGAATTTGCCATGCTTTTAAAAAAGAACTAACAGTTACTCAAACTATTTCATAAAATAGAAAAGGAAGGAGCCCTTTTTTTGTTTTGTTTTGTTTTATTTAGGCTTACATGTTAACAGTGCAAGTTGATTCATTGTACATAGAGAGGATAACATATCAATTCTCTAGTTGTATGTTGTATAGAATCACAACATATATGCAGTCATACATAAAGTTAGGGTGATTATGACCATCATATTCCACCACCTTTGCTGTCCCCATGCCCCCTCCCCCCTTACACCCCTGTGAACAGAGATCCACCATTGTTCCCATGTCCTTCCATTATGGATCAGCATCCACTTATCAACGAGTATATTCGGCATTTGGTTTTCTGAGATTGGCTTACTTCACTTAGCATGATATTCTCCAACTCCATCCATTTACCTGCAAATGCCATAATTTTATTCTCTCTTATTGCTGAGTAATATTCCATTGTGTATATATACCACAGATTCTTTATCCAGTCATCTATTGAAGGGCATCTAGGTTGGTTCCACAGTTTAGCTATTGTGAATTGAGCTGCTATAAACATTGAAGTAGCTGCAGCACTGTAGTATGCTGTTTTTAAGTCTTCTGGGTATAGACCTAGGAGTGGCATAGCAGGCTCAAATGGTGGTTCCATTCCAAGTTTTCTAAGGAATCTCCATACTGCTTTCCAGATTGGTTGTAACAATTTGCAGTTCCACCAGCAATGTATGAGTGTGCCTTTTTCCCCACAACCTCGCTAACACTTATTGTTGTTTGTATTCTTGATAATTGCCATTCTGACTGGCATGAGATGAAATCTTAGGGTAGTTTTGATTTGCATTTCTCTGATTGCTAAAGATGTTGAACATTTTTTCATATGACTGTTGATGGATTGTATATCTTCTTCTGTGAAGTTTGTGTTCAGCTCTTTGGCCTATTTATTGATTGGGTTGTTAGTTTTTTTGGTGTTAAGTTTTTTGAGTTCTTTATATATCCTGGAGATGAGTGCTCTATCGGATGTGTGTGTGGCAAAGATTTGTTCCCAGAATGTCGGCTCTCTGTTCACTTCATTGATTATTTCTTTTGCTAAGAAGAAGCTTTTTAGTTTGAATCCATCCCATTTGTTGATTCTTGATTTTACTTCTTGTGCTATAGGCGTCTTGTTAAGGAAGTATGGTCCTAATCTGACATGATGAAGATTTGGGCCTATTTTTTCTTCTATTAGGCATTGGGTTTCTGGTCTGATTCCCAAGTCCTTGATCCACTTTGAGTTGAATTTTGTGCATGGTGAGAGATAGGGGTTTAGTTTCATTTTGCTGCGTATGGATTTCCAGTTTGCCCAGCACCATTTGTTGAAGAGGCTGTCTTTTCTCCAGTGTACGTGTTTGGCTGGAAGGAGCCCTTTTTAACTCATTCTACAATGTCAGTGTCATGCTGCTACCAAAACACAACAAAAAGCAAAAACTATAGACCAATATCCTTCATGTAAAAATCCTCAATAAAATACCTGCAAATCAAACAGCACATAGAAAGTTCACACACTACAATTAAGTTGATTTCATGAAAGGGAGCAAGGATAGTTCAACATCACAAATCAATAAATGTAATATAGCACATAAATCAAGGATAAAAATTATCTGATCACCTCAACAGATGAAAAAGTCTGATAAAATTCAGCATCCTTTCCCGATAAAATGCTCTGAATAAACAAGGTGTAGCAGGATCACACTTCAACATTATAAAAGCTATATATTACACACTCATAGCCAACCTCATACTAAATAGGGAAAAACTGAAAGCATACCCTCTAAAATCAGCAACATGACAAGTATACCCATTCTCACTACTTTTATTCAGTATAGTACTTGAAACCTTAGCCAAACCAATTAGGCAAGAGAAAGAATAAAAAGGATACAAATAGGAAAGGAGGATGTCAATGTATTCCTATTTGCAGACACATTCTATATTTAGATAACCTTGAAGACTCCATCAAAGACTCAGAATTGATAAATTCAGCAAAGTAGCAGGATTTTACAAAATCAACATGCAAAAACCAATAGCTTTTCTCTATACCAACAATGAACTCTCTTAGTAAGAAATCAGGAAGGCAAGCCTATTCATAGTAGCCCAAATAAATTAGTAACTAGGAATAAATCTAACAAAAGATGTGAGATGCCTCTACAATGAAAATTATTAAACACTGAAGAAAGGAATTAAAAAGGCAAAGAAGATGGAAATAATTCTCATATTCATTGAATGGGAGAATTAATATTGCTAAATGGATCCTATTGCTAAAATCTATCTACAGAATCAATGCAATCCCTGGCATATACTAATGACATGATTCAAAGAACTAGAGAAAACAATCCTAAAACTCATATGAAAGCACAAAAGACCTGGAATAGTCAAAGCGGTCCTCAGCAAAAAAGAAATGCTGGAGGTGTGATAATACCTGATTTCAAATATACTACAGAATCAGGAATAAAAACAGCATGGTGTTGGCATAAAAACAGACATAAAGACCATGAATAGAATAGAGGAGCCAGAGATAAACCCACACATCCATAGCCAAGTGATTCTTTTAAAAATTTATTTATTCTAATTAGGTATACATAACAGCAGAATGCATTTTGGTTCATTGTACACAAATGGAGCACAACTTTTCTTTTCTCTGGTTGTACATGATGTAGAATTGCACCATATGTCCAATTACATACATGTACCTAGGGCTATGATGTTCATCTCATTCCACCATCTTTCCTACCCCCATGTCCTCTCCCCTCCTCTCCCTCTCCTTTGACCAAATTTCCTCCATTCTTCCCATGCCCCCTCCCCCATTATGATCAGCATCCACTTATCAGAGAAAACATTCAGCCTTTGGTTTTGGGGGATTGGCTTACTTCACTTAGCATGATGTTCTCCAACTCCATCCATTTACCTGCAAATGCCATAATTTTATTCTCTTTAAATGCTGAGTAATATTCCATTGTGTATATATACCACAGTTTCTTTATCCATTCATCTGTTGAAGAGGCATCTAGGTTGGTTCCACAGTTTAGTTATTACAAATTGAGCTGTTATAAACATTGAAGTCATAGCCAAGTGATTCTTGACAAAGTTGCCAATACATATTTGAGAAAAGACAGTCATTTCCACAAAGACTGACTGGAAAAATGGATACCTATAGAAGATTAACACCACCCCTCCCTCACACTCTAAACAAAAATAAAGTTAAGATGGATCAAAGATCTTAATGTAAGACCTGAAACTGAAACTACTAGAAAAAAACATAGGGGAAATACTTCACAATACTGACACAGCTAATGATTGATTTCCTACTAGGACTTCAACAGCTCAGGAAACAAAAGCAAGAGTTGACAAAAGTGAGGCTGGCAAACTAAAATGCTTCTGCACAGCAAAGGAAACAATCAACAGAGTGAAGAGACAACCAGAACAATGGGAGATAGCTTTGCCAGTTACTCATCTGACAAGAGGGTTAATATCCAGGATACAGAAAGAACTCAAAAAACTTAATAACTAAAGAGGAAGTAATATAATTTTTTGGAAAAAAAAATAGGCAAATCATCTGAACAGACACTTCTCTAAAGAACAAGTATAAATGGTCAATAAATATATGAAAAATGCTCATATATTTAGCCACTGGGGAAATGCAAATCAAAACTCCTTTGAGACTCACTCTTTAGTCAGAATGACTCTTATAAAAACACCAAAAATTAACAAATATTAGTGAGGATGAGGAGTAAAAGGAACCCTTACATTGTTGATGGGGATGTAAATTAGTAAAGTCACTATTGAAAATAGTATGGAGGGTCCTCAAAAAACTAAAATTAGAACTTCCATACGATCCAGCTAAACCACTCCTGGGTGCTTATCAGAAGGACATGAAGTCAGCATACAAAGAGATACCTGAACACCCATGTTTATTGTGGTACTATACTATGGGTCAGCCTAGGTGCCTGTCAACAGGTGAATGCATAAAGAAAATAAGATGTATATACACAATGAACTATTACTTAGCCAGAAAGAAGAATGAAAGCATGTCATTTGCAGGAAAAAAAGATAGAACCAGAGGACATCATATTAAGTGAAATAAAGGTGAAACGGAAGGACAAGTATGGTATTTTCTCTCATATGTGGTAACTGAAAAAAAAATTAGACAATCTATAACTAGAAGAGGGACTATTGGGGAAGGGAAGGGAACTTGAGGGAAGGGCAGAGGGTGGATTGGAGCAGAGCCTCAGAAATGTCACATGAAACACATTATTTTGTACAATTAATATGCACTAGTAAGTATAATGAAAATGAATTTGAATTTTACAAACATAAAAATAATTCCATAGGTACCAGGACAAAACACTATATATAATTTGGATAGGAGTGATATTTTCAGGTGTGGGGTAAAACCAGGATTATAAAGAAAAACAATAAACTGTAAAAACTAGAAACATTTCCATGAGAACTATCTAGTAATGTGAAAACCAACATATTAACTAGAAGAAATTTTACATTTCTAACTTTATAAGACATACACCTATACTGTTTTCTAGAGTCACAGTACCATTTTTCATTTCCACCAGAAATTTATGAGTGTTCCAATTGCTCCATATCCTCATTAACTCTTAATATTGCCAGTCTTTTATTTTTCAATATTGTGGCTTAAATATGGGGCCTCATGCATGCTAAGTGAGTACTCTGCCACTGAGCTACATCCCAGTCCTTTTTATTTTATACTGAGACAGAGTATCACTTAGTTGTACAGACTGGCCTTGAACTTGAGATCTTCCTGCCTCAGCCTCTGGGGTAGTTGGGATAGTAGGAATGTGCTGCCATGCCCAGCTTGTCAGTCTTTTTTAATGTAGCCATTCTGGTAGATCTGTAGTACTATTTTATTGTGGTTTTAATTTGCATAGTGGTTAATGATATTTAAGATGTTTTTGTGTGCTTATTTGCCATCCCTATCTTTTCTTTGGTACATGATCTGATTACATCTTTGTCTTATACTTACACTGGTTTTTTCAATCTTATTATTATTAAATTATAAGAAATCCATATAGATTTGAGATTTAAGTCCTTTAACAAATGTATTATTTATTCCAATCTGAGGCAACACTTTCCAATTCATTTTATTAAGTAATTATTACCTGACACTCTAATTAGACAGATAGTCCCAAAAAAAGGAAAAAAGTTAATATCCCTAATGGATATAAATGTAAAAACCCTTTGCCAGGTGCTGGGGCACATGCCTGTAATCCCAGTGGCTCAGGAGGCTGAGGCAGGAGGATTGCTAATGTAAAGCCAGCCTCAGCAACTTAGCAAGGCCCTAAGAAACTCAGTGAGACCCTGTCTCTAAGTAAAATATAAAAAGAGCTGGGGATATGACTCTGTGGTTAAGTGTCCCAGGTTCAATCCCAGTACGATCTCCCAAAAAATAGAATTCAGCCATAACAAAAATAATTATACACCATAATCAAGTGGGCTGATTCCAAGGATTCATTGCGAGTTCAATACTCAAAAATCAATCAATGTAATCCATCATGTTAACAGCTATAAAGGGTACCTGTTATATATCAATAGATGTAGAAAAGCATTTTACAAAATTCAACAACCATTCATAACAAAAGCTCTCAGAAAAGTAGGAATGGAGCAACTCCCTTAACTTGATAGACCATCTACAAAAAACCTAAAGCTAACATTCTCTAAGAAGAAAGATTGAGTGCTTTTTCTCTAAACTTGGTACAAGGCAATGATATCTACTCTCACCACTTTTGTTTAACATAGTGCTGGAAGTTCTAGCCAGTGCAATAAGGCAGGAAAAGGAAATAAAAGGTGTTAGAAGAGAAGATTAGAAAGGAAGAAACAGGTTGGAAGAGAAGAAACAAATCTTCCCTTGTTGATGAAAAAAAATCCCAAAGAATATATAAGAATATGTCAAGTGCTAGTAAGTGAGTTCAGCAGGGCAGCAGAATACAAGATAAACATTAAACAAATTAATTGTATTTCTATATTTCAATAATGAACATGTGAACACCAAATTTAAAAATTAAATTTGATTTTACAATTACTCTAAGGAAGGAAGGAAGAAAGGAAAGAAGGAAGGAAGGAGACAAGAAAAGAAAGAATGAGTTAGGTGTAAATCAAACAAAACATGAACAAGACTTAGAAGCCAAAAATTTTAAAATGCTGATGAAAGAAATCAATGATCTACCTCAGTGAAGTCATACTATTCAAGAAATAACACAGTCAGTTCTCCCCATATTTACATTTAGGTGCAGTTCCTATCAAAATCTCAGCCATATGTTTTTTAGATATAGACAAGATTTTTCTGAAAGTTTTATGGGAAGACAAAGAAAGTAGAAGAGCTAAAGCCATGAAGATTTCATGGTATTATTGAGGGATAAACACATAGATTAAAGGAAAAGAAAACCCAGAAATAAATCTACACAAATATGTTCAAGTGAGTTTTGACCAATGTGCACAGCCAATTCAATGAAGGGAAACATAACCTTTAAAACAAATGGTGATGGAGCAAATGGACATCCATGCCTTAAAAAATTAACCTTCCTCTGAGTTTCATATCTTATACAAAAGTTGACTCATAATGGATCTCACACATAATAATAGAACATAGAACTGTACAACTGGGGCTGAGGTTGTTACTCAGTGGTAGAGCACTTGCCTAGCATGTGTGAGGCACTGGGTTCAATCCTCAGCACCACATTAAATAAATAAATAAATGGTATTGTGTCCATCTACAACTAAAAATATTTTTAAAAGACTATACAACTTTCAGAAAACAGGATAAAACTTTTCCCTATGTAGGACTAGGTAGAGTTTCTAGATTTATCACCAAAAATACAACCCATAAAAAGAAAACTGAATTTCATCAAAATTAAAAACTTGTTCTATAAGAAACTGTTAAGATGATGAAATGACAAGCTAAGATTGGGGAAAACTACGTACAAACCACATATCCACCAGAGTACTGAGGTCTAGAATACATAAAGAGTGCTTAAATATCAACAATTTTAAAAAAGAGATTCCAATTGGAAAATGGAAAAAACACATAAAGGGACATCTCACTAAAGAGAAAACAATGGATGACAAAAAGTATATGAAAAGATGGTCAACATCACTCACCATTAGAGAAATGCAAATTCAAGTAACAAAGAATGTACCTATACGTACCTATAAAAATGGCTAAAATAAAACATAGTGATAATTCAAATGCTATTCACACCAAGAAACCAGATACTTCATACATGGCTAGTGAAAAAGCAACATGTGGTAGCCACTCTGGAAAAGTCTGTCAGCATCTTGGCACTGGGGTTGTAGCTCAGTGGCAGAGTGCTTGCCCAGCACACATGAGGCACTGGGTTTGATCCTCAGCACCACATAAAAATAAACAAAATAAAGGCATGTTGTTCATCTACAACTACAAAAAAAAATTTAAACAAAAGTCTGTCAGCATCTTAAACTTAACATGCCCCTAAAATACAACTCAACAATTGTACTCATCAGCATTTATCTCAGAAAAACAAAGAATTGTGTTTATACTAATATCTGAAAAACATGAATGTTTATAGGAGTTTTTTGTTTTTTGTTTTTTTGGTAGTAGCCTCAAACTGGAAACAATCCAGATGTACTTCAGTAGGTGAATGGTTAAATTAACTATGATGTATACATATCATGGAATACTATTTGCCAATAAAAAGGAATAAATTCTGTGTGTGTATGTGTGTGTTTCTGGAGATTGAACTCAGGCTTTACGCATACTAGGCACATGCTTTACCACTGAACTATATTCCCAACCAGGAATCAACTACTGATACATACAACAATTTGGATGAATCTTTGGAGAATTATGCTAAATGAAAAAACTAATCCCCAAAGGTTATATACTGTGTTATTCCATTTATATTAAATTCTTAGAATGAATTCTAGTGATGAGTTCCAATTAGTGTTTGGTCAAGGAGGGAAGTGGATGTGGCATTAAAAGGGCAACATGAGAAAACTTTGTGGTGATAGAAACATTCTGTACCTTGAATCTATTTATGCTAGTATTATGGTATTAATACTATATTATAGTTTTGCAAGATATTTCTATTCGTGAAAAACTGGATAAAGGACACAAGGTTATCTGTATGACTTCTTCTACCTGAAAGCAATCAATAATCATCTCAAAATAAAAACTTTCAAAGAAATTTAAATTTATACCTATCATTTGATCCAACATTTTTACTCTTAAGCATTTGTCTTCCCATGATGGGCATGTTGCTCTGCAGAGATAGCCCTATTTTGAATGTTTTGAGGCTTGGCAATGGCCCCTTCCCACATGCCAGTTACAGAAATATAGTGGGTCCTTAAAAAATGCAGGTCAATAAGTAAAACAACACTAAAAAAATAAATAAATTTTGCACCCAGGCTTGCTGGGGAGGGAACATCCTGAAGGCTTTTCCGGCTGTAGAAATTGATCAAAAGATAAAGAAGACATTGGTGTACATGATACTAAAACATTTTAAATAAACTTTGAGACACCATATGAGACCTAAATGTTTCTAAGTTCTAAAGTGACTGGTAAAATTATTTTGTGCAATTTAAATTAACATCTTAGTTATATTTATAGCCTCCATGTGGCACACATATAATTTATGGTATGTTGTGATTCTCTATATGAGCAATATATATAGAACTTTTTTGGAACATGGAGCATAAGTTTTCCGTTTTTACATATAATGGAGACCTACAGTCATATATTTTGTCATATGCCCCTTTTCCCAATTATAATTTTGTTTCTAAGTGAAAACACTCATGTGAAAGTTTCTAGTATCTTGTACAGAAGTAACCCTATTTCTTCTTTTCAGTGGCTCTCTTACATCTTCTTGATATCACAACAACAAAAAGGATAGATTTTTAAAACAGCAACCTTCACCTCATACTTTATAACAAGTAGCAATTTCATTCTGCTCTCCTAGTGAAGACACTTAATGTCTACAATAGTGCCTAAATACAGCCAGGTAAATGACAAAAATTCAATGGTTTATATTACTGGGTAACATCTTTGGTCTTTCTTCCAAGATTAAGTGGAAGACTTCTCTATATTTGAAAAATACAGACCTTATTCTTGTTATATATACACCTCTGTTCTTGTTCTCATTTTACTTGGGATTTTCAGAGCATTTTTGCTATCAGTCTCTTGCCATTTTAAAATAAGACCTTTCACTGCTAATATCCAGTGTCAAAAAGTCTCTAGGTATAACTCCTATTAATAGTTGAGAATCCTAGTAGTTTTCTTTCTCTGCTTATTAGTATTAAACTTTCACTAACTTCTCTCTGACAAAGACAGTTAATAACACATTGGCTATTATACACTTTAAATGAGTTTTGCATATGAAAAGGATTATTAAAATGTTACACGAGATATAAATTCAAAGATAGGAACAGTCATACATGATAAGCAAGACTATTGCTAATTACCACTATACTTTATGAATAAACGGAAGACACAGAAGAGATTCACTGGCTTTCTGACATTAACAGAAATGAAGTCAGAAGGGCTGGTATCTCAGTAATAATATCCTCAAGGGCCTCCCATGAGCAGGTTTGCAAATAACAACACTTGAGTTACACAGCTACTTGGCCTAACCTGCATGGTATCGGTCCATGTGACATTTAATAACAGTGTAATTATGCAGGCTTTTAACCTTTTCAAATGAAGCTCTAATTTGAGATAAGAAAAATGACAAATTTACATATTTTTCTTCTATGAAATTTGCATAAACCTGAATAGTGGTATCTGCCATGAATTAATATTTACAATGACAGACTAAAATGTTTCATTAGGAACAAAACTGAGTGTCGCTTTACTGATTCTCTTCTTTCTTTTGTATATCTGTGTAATACCCTATTTTGCCTTTGTAATTTTTTATTTTAAACCACACATCAAATTTTCTCAGAGGTCCTGGAATCAGTTTTCTCACCTGCAAAATAAAATAGACTAAACTAGAGCTTTTATGGCTGGCATTGGGATAGAGAGGGACTTTTCTCCTGGGGAGACTCCTAGTTCTCCTTCCTTCCATCCTACAAGAACTCTAGGGAATGTAGTCTAAACAAAACAAAAAATACATGACCTAAGAAGAGACATTAGCAAGGCCACAGCATACAAAAACAATTCCATAGTGAAATCAGGAAAACATTTCTATTCACAGTGGCATTTGAAGAATAAAATATTTAGGAATAAAGCTAGTGAAGGAGGGATAAGATCTGCACATTGAAAATTATGAAACATTGTCAGAAGAAATCAGAGACCTGAAAAAAATGGAGACACATGTCATGGTTATGAATTGGAAGAGTTAATTTGGTGGATGGCAGTACTCCCAAAATTAAACAATAAAGCCAACAAAATCCCTAAGAAAATTCCAGGAGGTTATGTATAGAAATAAATCTTAAAATTTAGATGAAATAAAAAACAACTAAAAATTCAACACCCAAAAATATTGCAAAGAAGAATAAAATTGAAGGACTTAATGTGCCTGATCTCAAACTTATTTAAAATTTCAGAAATCAATACAGTATAAGTATTAGAATAAAGATAGATGTATAAATCAATGTAGAACAGAGTGTGCTCTATTTATGGTCAGTTGATTTTTCAACAAGGATTTCAAAATTTAATGAGGAAAGGACTGTCTCTTTCTCTCTCTCTCTTTTTTTTTTTTTTTTTTTTTGTGTGTGTGGTACTAGGGATTGAACCCAGGGCCTTGGACATGCAAGGCAAGCACTCTACCAACTGAGCTATATCCTCAGCCCCCAAGGACTCTTTTTTTTAAAAAATGGAAGCTAGTTATCTATATCTGTGTTTATCTATGTACTTACTTATCTTAAATACTTATCTAAAATAACATAGGCCCTTACCTAACACCATATAAATTAGCTCAAAATGATTAAAAAATCTAAGTGTAAAGCTAAAACTTTAAACTTCTAGAAGAAAACATGGGCAAAGATTTTAGTGGTCTGAAGTTAGGCTTAAGAATTATCAGATATAAGGGCTGGGGTTGTGGCTCAGTTGCGGAGTGTTCGCCTAGCATATGTGAGGCCCTAGGTTCGATCCTCAGCAACACATAAAATAAATAAAGGTATTGTGTCCATCTACAACCAAAAATATATTTAAAAAAAGAATTATCAGATATAGTATACAAAGCACAATTGGACTTCATCTTAATTAAAAACTTTACCTATTTACTTATTTGGGTGCTGGGGATTGAACCTGGGGCCTCACACATGCTAGGTAAGTGCTCTACCACTGAGCTATGCTCTCAGCCCACTTCAAAACACACCATTTTATTTGAAAAAGAAAAAAGAAAACCACAGGCTGAAAAAAATATTTTCCAATAATACATCTTAAAATGTATATATGTCTAGAATATATAAAGAAAACTTACAAGTCAATAAGAAGGCAAAAACCATACAACATGGGCAAAGTATTTTAAAATACACTTTAGCAAAGAAGACATGTAAATGGCTAATACGTGCTTGAGAAAATGCTCAAGATTACTGGTTTTGGGTATAACAAAATATCTTAGAAGTTATCGTTCTCATCCTCACAAGAAAAAAGCCGAATAAACTAAAAATTATATAGCTCTTTTTAATTATTGTAATTGACACATAAAATTACACATACTTATAAAGTCCCACATGATGCTTTAACGCATGTATATATTGTGTAATGTTCAAATCAGGGTAAACCTATCTATCTCTTTAAATACTCATCATTCCTTTGCCATAAAACCATTCAAAATCCCTTTTCCTGAAGTTACAGATTATCATTTCCTATCATTATGTTACTGTGCAACAGAACACCAGAATTCATTTCTCCCATCTAACTATGACTTAGTATCCATTGAGCAACCTACCCCATGCCTCTGGTACTTTACCCGGCCTCAGATAACCACAACTCTCAAGTTCTGTGACATCAGTTATTTTAGATTGCCCTTGGGTAAGGTCATGTGGTAATCATCTTTTCCTGGCTTATTTCACATAACATAATAATCTCCAGTTCCATCCATGTTGTTACAAATGGCAGGATTTCATACTTTTTTCCTGACTAGTATTACACTGAACATATGTGCCACATTTTCTTCATCTGTTCATCAATTAATGGACTCTTAGTTTGTTTCTATTTCTTGGCCTGCAATGAACATGGGAGTGCAGATGTCTCTTTGACATATGGATTTCATCTCGTTTGAATAAATATTCAGTAGTGGAATTGCTGGATCATATGGTAGTTCTATTTTTAATTTTCCGAGGAACCACCATACTGTTTTCCAAGATGGCTGTACTAACTCACATTCCCCCCAACAGTCTGCAAGAGGCCCTTTTCTCCACATCCCTGCTAGCACTTGTTATCTTTCGTCTTTTTGGTAATAGCCATTTTAGCTGAGATGATACTTTATTGTGATTTTTGATTTGCATTTCCCTGGTGATTAGTGATGTTGAACATTTTTTCATACACCTGTTGGCCATTCTTATGTCTTCTTTTGAGAAAAATCTATTTAGGTCTATTGTTAGGTTTTTGTTGTTGTTGTTGTTTTTAAAATATTTTTTTAGTTGTAGATAGACACAATATCTTTATTTATTTTTATGTGATGCTGAGGATCGAACCTAGTGCCTCACACATGCGAGGCAAGCGCTCTGCCACTAAGCCACAATCCCAGCCCCTATTGTTAGTTTTTTAATCAGATTATTATTGTTGTTGTTATATTTGTTATTGAATTGTTTGAATTCTTTATATACTCTGTATATTAGCCCTTTGTGTTATGTATCTTTTGCAGATATTTTCTATTGTTCTGCTGTTTGTCTATTCACTACATTGATTGATTCTCTTGCTATGTAGAAGGTTTTTAACTTGATGTAATCTCATTTTTGTTTTTGCTTTTGTTTCCAGTGCTTTTAGGTTCTTATCCAAAAATTCATACCTATTTCAATGTCATAAAACATTAACCCTGTCTGCTCTAGAAATTTCAGAGTCAGGTCTTATATTTAAGTCTTTGATTTATTTTGAGTAGAATTGTATATATTGTGAGAGATAGGGTTCTAGTTTCCTTCTTCTATATATGGATTTCCAATTTTCTCATCTCCATTTTTTTAAAGAGACTTTTTTCCCAGTGCATATTCTTAGTATTTTTTTCTAGATCAGTTGTCTCTAGCATGTGAGTTGACATCTATGCCCTCTATTCTGTCCTTGGTCTATGTGGTATTTATTTTTTTATTATGCAGTACCATGCTGTTTTGATTACCATAGTTTTAAAAGTATATTGAAGTTAGGTACTGTAATGTCACCTATCTTTGGTTTTTGTTCATTTGCTTTTTTTTTGTTGTTCCAGATTACTGCTTTGGCTATTTGAGGTGTTTTGTGACTCCATACAAATTTTAGGATATTTTTTTAGTTCTGTGAAGAATGTCACTAGTATTTTGGTAGGGATTTCATTGAATCTGTAGACCACTTTGGGTGATATGATTTTTTTTTAAACAATATTGATTCTTCTAATTCATGAACATAGGATGTCGTTCCTTGGTGTGTGTGTGTGTGTGTGTGTGTGTGTGTTTAAGTGTGTGTGTCCATCCTTTAATCTTTTCAGTGATGGTGTATGGTTTTCATTGCATAAATTGTTCAACTCATTGTTTAAACTTATGCCTAGTTTTTTTTTTCATGTAGCTATTATAAATGGGATTGCTTTCTTTCCTAGACAATTTGCTGTTGGAATATAGAAACACTACTGCTCTTTGTATGTTGATTTTTTATCCTGCAACTTTGCTGAGTTTTAAAAATAATTCTAATATTTTTGGTGGAATATTTGAGGCTTTATATCTAGGAAATCATGTCATCTGCAAACAGTGACTATTTGACTTCATTTTCAATTTGAATGCCTTTTATTTTTTTCTCTTACTTGACTCTTCTGACTAGGGCTTTCAGTACTATTTTTAATAAAGGTAGTGAAAGTGAGCATCCTTATCTTGTTTAGATATTAGAGAGAAAGCTTTCACATTTCCCCCATTCAGTATGGTGTTAACTGTGGGCTTGTTTTATATGGCCTTTATTATGTTGAGGCATATTTCTTTTATACCTAATTTGTTCAGAGTTTTTATCATGAAGATACGTTGAATTTTGTCAAATGCTTTTCTGTATATGTAGACACTCACATGCTTTTTATTCTTCATTCTGTTGGTATAGTGCCACATTTATTGATTTTGTATGTTGAACTATTCTGGGATTAATTCCAGTTGATCATGGTGAATAATTCTTTAAACTTATGTTGGATTCAGTTTGCTAATATTTTATTGAGGATTTTTGCACCTATGTTCATCAAGAATATTGATCTGTCATTCAATTTTTGGTAGTGTCCTTTTTTGGCTTTAGAATCAGGGTAATATAGAATTTGTAGAATGAGTTTGGAAGGATGTCCTCCTCTTCACCTTTGGGGGGAATCACTTTGTGAAGAAATAGTATTAGTTCTTCAAATGTTTGGTAGAATTGAGCAGTGAAATCATCTGGGACTCAGCTTTTCTTAAATGAGAGACTTTTTATTAATGACTCAATCTCTTTATATAGTGTGCTCCAATTTTCTATTTATGTATGATTCATTCTTGCTAGGCCCTATGTGCCCAACAGCTCTTTTTATATCCATCAGACAATTGAGGTCACAGTGCAAACTGCTGCCCCTAAAGCCAGAGAGACGAGCAAATTCAGAAAATCAGAGACACTGATAGCAAATGTTACTGCTGAAGACAGAAACTGATGAAACATTCTAAGGGCAATTGACTGATTGCAGGAGACTGAGCCTTGGACCAGCTTGAGAATTAAAAACTACTGAGCCCAGCCTTAGAGGTCCTTCACATTTTCAAACCAGTTTCACCTTTAGGAACCTTACAAAGTTCTCAAGATGACGATCAGAGAAAAATCTCCCCCTGCTTCTGGAAGAGATATAGGGATTGTAGAATAACCTTACTGAAAGACACCTAGAGCATTCTGTTCTTCTTAACTGACTTGGCGTGACTTCAAGGGAAACGATCTTACCAGAGCCTGGTTTGAATTTTATCAGAGACTAACTAACTTTGGTGAAAGGAAATACCCAATTTCAACAAAAAATTACAAAATGTGCTAAAATCAAAAAGCACAGTCTGAAGATTTAGCATATTTTGGGATTATCAGGGAATTTAAAAGAAAGAACAGATGGAGATATCAGCAGAGAGATGGAAACTACAAGGAAATCCAAAGAAGTGCTGAAATGCTATTATTGAACTGAAGAGTGCTGGGATAGGACACAGTGGAGCATGAAAACATGTTGGTAAAAACTTCCCAAACTGGCAAGCAAAGAGAAAAAAGAATGAAAAAAAAAAAAACCAAGAGTATCCAAAAACCGTGGGACAACTACAAAAGGTGTATCGTATTTGTGATGGGGATACCAGAAGGAAGAATGAGAGAGAAAAGAACAGAACACCATTCAAAGTGATCATAACTGAGAATTTTCTATAATTTATAATAGGTACCAAACCACAAACCCAGGAAGTTCAAAGAGCACTGACGAGGATAACACCTGAAATATCCACACTTGGGTTGTCATCATCAAACTGCTGTAAATGAAAGAGAAAGGAAAAAAATCTTGAAAGAAGCTGGTAAAAGTAGGGGAGCCACTTGACCTGTAAAAAATAAATAAAAAATAAGAGTGACATTAAACTTCTCTTCAGAAGCCATGCCAAGAAGGAGAGAGTGGGGTGAAATATTTAAATGACTGAAATTAAAAAAAAAAATCAAAATGGAATGCACCCAGTGAAATTATCCTTCAAAAGTAAAATAAAAATAAAGACTTTCTTAGATAAACAAAAATTGAGAGAATTCATCACCAGCAGACCTTTGCAAGAAATATTGAGAGAGGTTCTTTGGAAAGAAAGAAAACAATGTAGGTCCAGAAATTTCGATCTATGTAAAGGAAGAATGTTGGAAAACGAAGAGGTGAAAATAAATATTTTATTTTTCTTATTCTTAACTGATCTCCTAGATATCTTTGTTCCAAATAATAATAGTAGCAGTGTGTGTGTATAGCTTATTGATAATAAAATGAATGACAGCAGTGTCATAGGAATGGAAGGTCCTCTTCTGCCCCAGCCCCCCTTACTGCTGCATGTGCACATGGAGATGAATACCCTAGGTCACGTGAACATGGACATGGAGCAGTGACTAGAAGGAGCCTGAGTCCTAACATCACAGATCCCCACAAAAACCCTAGAAACTATTTGGAGATCTCTGTTAGAATTAGCTGAATCTCTATCCTAACAAATGCAGAAGCCTAATGTCAGTAGAGCGATATGGGTAGAATCTCAACAGTCCAGGGTTAAGGGCAGGTTTGACAGTAAAGCAGCAAAGGGCAGCTCTTGTGGAAGCTCTTGTGAGTTTGTCAATAAAAAGACCATGGCAAGGGATGGCAACTTAGAGGGACAATAAAAGACATGAGACAGAAAGTTCCTTGGAGAAACTATTTTTTCTTACTTTTAAAAATGGCAACTATACTCATCAGCTAAGATTGAAATACTTAAACTAGCATAATTTGCTACTGTATTAATCACTGATGATTATGAGTCAGTTAAAGGATAAATGCTATAAGAATAAATAGGATGGCAAGAATGGAACCTTCTGTTAAATACTTCCAAATAGTAGTATTTATATTTCCAAAAACCTGCTGCACTGATGTTGCCCTTAAAAAAAATTAAAGCCATTTTTAAGTCAAATAATCCCAATCTAGTTTGATTATGAGTAAGTGATTATACTAGGTAAAGAACTACTGTTAGTGTAATATCACATGATTTAAAGAAAGCTTTTGAAATCATTGTGATGAGAGGCGATCATGTGGTAAACTTAGCTGAACATACTTCAGGACATTTTTGGTTTCTGAAAGATTTTTTAAAACAAATTTGTATGGAGATTTTTATAGTGTAGACATAGATATAAGACATTTATAAAAGATACATGAAACAATAGATAATAGTTAGGTCTGGTGTAGGGGGTTATATAATAGATTTTCTTTTTTATTTGTATTTTTTGTATTTATGATAATTCTTCTTTTAAAGAGGTAGAAAACTATCCTTTTAAATTTAACAATCTTCTTTCTTCCAAATTCTTAGTTGAAGAGAAACAGAGGATATAACCAAACACAGGTGTGCACTTGAACTGCACTTACTTCTATGAGGGAAGATGAGCGCCTTTCAGAAGCAGAGGTGCCCTTTAGCTGTAAAGGTCTTTGACACCTGTAATCCCAGAGTCTTGGGAGGCTGAGGCAGGAAGATCATGAGTTCAAAGCCAGCCTCAGCAACTTAGTAAGGCACTAAGCAACTCAGTGAGACCCTGTCTCTAAATAAAGTATAAAAAGGGATTGGGGATATGGCTCGGTAGTTAGGTGCCCCTGAGTTCAATCCCTGGTACTAAAAACTAAAAAATTGTAAAAAGGGCTGAGGATGTGGCTCAGTGGTTAAGCACTCCTGGGTTCAATCCTTGGTACCTAAATTAATTAATTAATTAAAAGGTCTTTGTTGTCATCTCTGTCACTCCTATGAAGGACAGGGATCTCCCAAGTGAGTATAAGAATATTAAAATGGTGAATGAGAATGATTGTGACAAGCTAACGTGTATTCTTAGGATAAATGAAGGTCCAGAGAAGAATTATGTAAACTGAGCCTTTTGAAGAGGTTGAAGATCCCATTAAGCAAGCCTGAAAATCTGAGGACAGAAGTTTTTGCTTGAGCGGAGTTGAGAGAATGACACCCGGGATCACTCCCTGGATCAGAGCCTTGCAGTCCTGACTGGGAAAGATGGAGATTTTCCTGTGGGGAGAACACAGGGAGGACATCAGCTGGAGAAGCAAAGGCCCTGCTCCTGAGAGTTGGGCAGTTAGGAGAGAAGGAAAGTGGGCAAAGTGTAGAGCTCAGCAATCTCAAAGGCTGAGGCCTAACAAAACTCTCTGGACCAAAAAAATGCCCTCTCACCAGGGAAAACTCCAAAGGTTCCAGCGTGCTTTATATGGAAATATTGTGAAATTGTTCTTAACCATTGCCCCAACTACATAACTGTATAAACACACACCTCCAGGCTTCCCTGACCCATAGAAAGTAATATCTGTATACTGTACGCTGTGGGGAAAAGAAGGTTAGAGATGAGATGGAAAAGGAGGGTCCCAACATCAATAGAGAAATGATGCTTCATGAAAATTTACTGAAAACACTATGAATAAATTATTTCCTTTTAATTTTCAAAATAATCCTGCACAGTTAATATTACATCTCTGTAAATTAAAATTTACAGAGATGGGTGTTTAATAACTTGTAGCCAAGCTCATCAGCTAGCTTAGGTCTAGTCTGAGCCCCAGGTCCTCATTTACCACCTAGCCACACTCATAAGAGCTCTCTGACTTGGAAATGGAGAGTTAAATCTAAGTTAGTCAAAATAGGTCACTCAAGTGGAAAGAAACATCTTTTGGATCCTTTTTGCTAAAAAGTGTGATAAAGTTTTAGTATATTGCCTAATTTCCCAAAGTTTCCAAATATATTCTTACCTCTCAAGACAAAGAAAAACAGAGGTATTTCATTCTTCAAATGAAAAAAATTATGTGTATTATTTTTAAGGAACACATTATTTTATCTTTGTGCTAAGGAAATTAGATATACTCAGCCACATAAGCAGGACATATACAGTGTCCTCCAATGTCTCAGACACAATGGTCTGAGAGGTTGAGAAAATCAGATATTATTAAATGTGATTTAGAGATGTACCAAGATGGATCTCAGAGAGAAAGCCATTAGCAGGTTTATACCATGTCTACATTTTTCTTTTCTATTTTTGTATTGGAGCACAGCAGTTGATAATCAAGAAAGATTGCTTGTTTCCAGGGTGAAAAGGAAAAAAAAAAAAGCAACCAATCACACTAAATCAGAAATATTCTGGGGGAAATAATAACTGATAGGAATGTTGAGTGATTTATTTAAAGTTCTAACAAATAATTTTGAGAATACTTCCTTCAATGATTTAGGCATTCAGTTATTCATTATTCACTCTTTCCTTCCAATGCCAGACCCTGGTTAAGTGTCAAAAATAAGCAGGATGTGCTCACAGAACTTACAGGCAGGGAGGTTATGGATACACATAAGCCAACGCCAATGAAGTGATGGACTGTGTACAGGCACATGTGCACAGGCCTACCAGAGCCAGAGAGGGAGGCATCTACTGCATCAGGACCTGCGTGCCCGGGTGTGTGGAATGGCTGCCAACATAGCAGCTGCAGAGCCGCGGTTAGACCATCAGAGCAACAGTCAGAGAGTGAGACGAAGCCAGGACCAGCACCCTCTGTGTTGTGGTTAACAGGTGTTGAAGCAAGTATGGAGGAGATGTAAGATCAAGCCACAGCCGGGTTCTGAGAGGTAAGTGCTTCATTAAACACAAAAAGAAACAACATGAGCAGGCTATGCTGTTATTTCACTGCTTTATGTTTGTCTTCAAATTGTCAGGATCCCGAGTTCCCCCATGGTTTTGCTAAGACTTGACTCTTGTCTGGTTACAGCTCTGATGTGGAAAAGGAAAGAAGTGTTGAGAATCAAATGTTTGGAAGTAAAAAATGGACAACTCAGCTGGACACAGTGGCGTAAGCCTGTAATCCCAGCACTTTGGGAGCCTAAGACAGGAGAATCGCGAGTTCAAAGCCAGCCTCAGCAACGGCAAGGCGCTAAGCAACTCAGTGAGACCCTGTCTCTACATAAAACACAAAATAGGGCTGGGGATGTGGCTCAGTGGTCGAGTGCCCCTGAGTTCAATCCCCAGTACCGGGAAAAAAAAAAAAAGGACAACTCCAAGAAAGTGGCTAGAGTTTTGATGAATCACTACCTTGTTCAGGACTTTCTCACCTGGTGATTCTGCACATTCCTCTTCCTCCCTTAAGAACTGTCATGCCACATCCATTTATTCATTTCTTAGTTACATATGTATCAAGCACTCACAGCAGGCTAACCATCGAGGATGCTTAAATGGTGCTCAAAGGCTGTCATTGCTCTAGAAAAGTTCAACCTCAATGACAGGGCCTCACTCAATCCCAATATGAGCTTTCAATGTGTAGGATATATATGGGAAACAGAGGAGGAACTAATCATCTGCCTGAGAAAGGTGTCAGAGTGGAGGACAATTTTGAGCTCAGTTCTAAAAGATGGGTGGGAGTTTTCCAGTGGACACCGTGGCAGAGAGCTTTCCAAAGACAGCAGAGCCTGA
Source organism: Geosciurus inauris (assembly GCA_004024805.1). Taxonomy (NCBI): domain Eukaryota; kingdom Metazoa; phylum Chordata; class Mammalia; order Rodentia; family Sciuridae; genus Geosciurus; species Geosciurus inauris. Next base: position 5,108 of record PVHX01010737.1, on the reverse strand, counting down.
GCCAAGACACAGAGAGACAAAATTGTGTGGAATGCTCCAGGAAGAGGACCAGCATTAGGTAGGAGTTAAGGTGTCAGGGGTGGGCTGGAAGGGCAGGTTTGGACTACCACACGGGAAAGAGGAAACCACTGCAGGCATGGAAAGCTGAGCCTCTCTCAGATTGTGGGTTCAGAGATAACAAGGTTGCTCCAGCTGACATTAGCTTGGCTTCTACTTGTTTCCTCCTAGCCCAGTCATTTTTGCAACAAGGTTTCAAAGTGCAGATGGACTGTCCTTCTGACCCCCTTCTACTTCTCTTCCATCTAACCCTTTGCCTCCAGTCTCCTTGCTAGCTTCTTTTAGTTTGTGATTTAAAAGAGCCTACTGGCTAGAGACTCTTTCCTCAAGGCTTTGCTCCAGGCTGAAATGAATCAGATAAACACATTATAAAACCTGGCAGCACATCACACCCACCTGTAATCCAGTGACTCCGGAGACTGAGGCAAAAGGATCACAAGTTGGAGGTCAGATTTAGCAATTCAGCAAGATCCTATCTCAAAATAAAAAATAAAAGGTAAAGAACTGAGGAGGTCAGTGTGGCAAAGCACCTCTGGATTCAATCCCCAGTACCCAAAATAAAAATAAAAAATAAAAAAGATAAAACCCGGTAACATCACTATGCTACTTCTCAACACATCTGACTCCTACAGAAGTGTTTGATGTTTTAGTCCAATTAATTTTGGATTTAGCAAGTACATGCATGTGTGTTTGTGTGTATGGTTGCGGAGATGTTTTGGGGAGAGGAGAACACATGTCTCCATGATGTCAGAATCTAGGTGATGACTTCAGACACCATTGAGAATGAGGAGCTGGCTTCCTCTCTCTGCTGTCTTGTTGGCTGTATGGCCATAGGTCACATATCCTGCAGAAGGATAGTAAATCCCTGTGCTTGAATGGTGCTTTGATGTACAAGGTATGCATGTTTAAAACACTTATAATATTCTTCATTAAATGCACAGTTGATAACTTATACTAGGTAACCAACAACAACAACAAAATTTCATTCAGAAAGTCCCACTATCTCTTGAAGACTCCATAGCTTCCTATCTGGGGACTGATTGATATTTAATGAGATGCTTTGAACAAATTAAAGAGAGAAAATCCAAATAGATGGGGCTTTAAATTATACAATGGTTTTGTTGCCTGAACTGATGAACAACCTTCAAGCAGAAGTACACGGTCATAGTCTATGAAACTCAGATGCTTTTTGGAGTTCACCATTCTTGACTGATTCTAAATAGTATTTCACAGACAGCCCATTACAGAATGTGTAGATTTCTAATATATTCTTCATATCCAAAGTGAGGTTCTAGAATATCTTAGGATGAAGTGAGTATTTAATATTATTGGTATGGCTAGGGAAATATAATAAGTCTTTTAGCACAAGCCAAAAGCTGCATTGTGATAGTTAAGGAAGAGTCATTTGCTTTTGGTGTGTAGAATCTGAACTTTTTATGGTCTCTGGTGGCCATGTTGGGAGGCAGAAATAAGAGATGATACTAATAAGCTCTGATCTTGCAGATGCAGAATGCTGGGCCAAGTCTTTTTCAACTGGGAATCAAGGACTGGCATTCACATTAAAATGTGAAAACTTCTGTTTGCCTCTCTCTCTCTCTCTCTCTCTCTCTCTCTGGTACAACCCCTTCCCCTCTCTGCAAAGAAATAGAAGCCCAAGGTACTCTTTTTCTAATTCTACTGAGAGTGTTTAGCTTCATGAGCAGAGGGAGATAGAAATTTTCTTTTAAACCAACATCTTAAACAGGTCAGCTGGGAACACTTCTATACCTCCTGGGGAACTACACACAGTAATGTGCTCCCAGGACCCTCAAGGGGACAATGTCACAAAGCAGGGCATGGTGTATTGTGTAGTCCTTCTGACAAACATCACATTCTAGGCTTTGGCTCTAAGGGAATATTTAAAAGCACTAGTGGCTAAAGGTGATGAGCTACCTCCACACAGTCGTGGGACATAAATGTAGGAGGCTAGCGGAACGGAGTCTTGAGAATTTTGACCATTCTCTCTTCTCCTGAGCTGAACTCCTCTCCCCTTTTCTGACGGCTGCTATGTACAGAGCAGCCTAACATTGCCTTGGGTAAATGAAAATCCAAACTGAGGATGCACAGAAGCATTATCCATCTGTGACTTGGGCAGGGCTTTCGCATATTAGTACAGATCTCAATGAGCAGCAAGAGGGTTGTTTGTGCTTGGGTTATGTTTGCTGTGTTCCAAAACGAAGGTGAAATCTGGCCTCAGATCCCTGAGGTCTAACTAATCCAGTAATGAACTGAGACAGCTTGATAGGCATTGTTGCCACCCAGTTCCCAGACTGTTGTGTTCTGGGAAGATATTTTCTAAGTTGAAAACAGGGTAAATGTGACGGGCCCCACTCAAACATGACAAATCTCATTGTAAAGTCATTTATAAACGAATTGAGCTGCTGATACCCAAATATATTCCTCTGTTCCTAAAGTTATATTCAAGAGTCTTATTGTCCAAGAAGCATGATAGGTTTATTCAATACCCCACAGAAAACTGTACTTGAAGTGCCTGTTTTATCTTATGCCATTTTTCTGTTTAATCCGAGTTGTATGTATGCTGCTGCAGCTTCAAAACATCTGGGTACAGCAATTTTTTTCTATCCTGCACCTGCAAGGGTAAGTAGACACATAAACAAAAAAGAAATTAAATCTTCCGCAGAGCTGGGGAAAAAAAGAACCCAACCAGCCATGAAGCTCAAGGGAGCAGTATGACAAGTGCTGAGCTGTAAACAAGCGTGAGAGGGATTTAATTCTTATGACAAGTGCCAGTGGTGGCATCTCACATGGACTCAGCATATGCACACATCTCAAAGAGGAGCCACACAGGATTTAATGCAAATAGAAAAGAAGAGGGGAAAAAAAAGAAAAAGAAAAAGCTCTCAGTGCATCAGCGGCCCCTCATCTATAAATAGCCAGGCAAATCAGGATGAGCTAGTGTTGTAATTATCTTGATTTTCAGAATTTTTGCCACTCAGAAGAGATTTTTAGAGTCTCCTCCCTGCTCTTTATAATTATAGCTGCTGTTCCAACCTCTGCCAAGGGTTTGTGGTTGCAATGTGATATTCGCCAGGTGGCTGCTCTGCAGCAGAGAATATTACCAAGTTTCCTTGGTTGGTCCAGTTTTGTCATTTAGGATCCAAATCAAAACTTCAGAGGACAACCATTCATCATCTTGTGACAGCCACTTCTTCGCTTTTGCTTCTAACTCCTAGACTCTGGCGCTCTGGGGTCCTTCTGCACTTGAATAGATGGTGTGATGAGGACACCAGAGGAGCTGTGCTTCACTTTGCATAGAATCACAGACAATTAGGGCAGGAGAAGATTAGAAACCAAGCAGCCCAGAAACTGGAACACTTCCAAATAGAGAACGCCATGTTTGCCGATCAATTTTCTCTTGGTGTGTTTAAGAAACTAGGGTGGGGAAGAGAGGCAGACAGTGATTCTTAAAACCAGATGAGTATGCCAGGTGTGATGGTGCTTGCCTGTAATCCCAGCAGCTCTGGAGGCTGAGGCAGGAGGATCACAAGTTTGAGGGCAGCTTCAGCAACTTAGCAAGGCCCTAAACAACTTAGTGAGACCCTATCTCAAAATAAAAAATAAAAATGGCTGGGGATATGGCTCAGTAGTTAAGTGCCTCTGGGTTCAATCCCTGGTACAGAACAGAAACAACAACAACCACAAAAAACAACCCAGACGGGTAGGCTGGGAAATTCTGCTTGTTACCTCCTAATAACCTCCTATATCAAGAGTGGGCAAGCTGTAGTCCACAGGCTAAATGGCCTGCTGGATGTTTCTATAAAGTTTTATTGGTATATGACCTCATTGTGTGTTGCCAATGGACACTTTCATGCCAAAAGGGCAGAATTGAAAAGTTGCAACACTTTGCATCTCACAAAGCCTAATAAATTTACCTTCTGGCCTTTTACAGAGAAAAGATGCTGACCCCATTGTGAATGTAGCAGTCATATGCTAGTTTTTTTTTAAAAAATTTACTTTCTTGCAGCTAAGGGTAGACATGAGATCTAGTTTTGTCTAATGAGATGCAAGAGCAAGTGACCTGGGTAGCACTTCCAGGAAAATGACTCTTTTCCCCATTAAACCAGCATGGACACTATACTGTACTTTTCTTTCTGTGTGGAATAGCTACACTAAATGTTGAAGCATGGTTGCCACTGAGTGTCTGACAGCTGTCTTCATGACTGCAAAGACAAAATATTCTTAGGATGTACGTGGGAATGTGAGTCCTTCATGGCTCCCTTGAGTAGTTGCTTTCATCCTGGACTTGCTGGCTGGCCCTGGACAGATTAGCTCACTGGTTGAGCCACATCAAAGGGTTTCTGTAACTTGCAGACAAAAGGAATCCTCACTAAAACCTTGATGGTATGGGTAAGAGCAAAGGGATGTCAGAAACAAGTAGAAACTGCTCACTCTGAGCTACTTCTATGAAGCATTCTAGGACTAAGATTAAAATCTTCAAGTCTTATAATGGAATTTCTATTTACCTTCATTGTTAGATTGGTGCTTGAGTCTTTTTATTTATTTATTTATTTTTTGGTGTTGGGGATTGAACTCAGAGGCACTGGACCACTGAGCCACATCCCCAGCCTTATTTTGTGTTTTATGTAGAGACAGGGTCTCACTGAGTTGCTTAGTGCCTTGCAGTTGCTGAGGCTGGCTTTGAACTTGTGATTCTCCTGTCTCAGCTTCCCATAGTGCTAGGATTACAGGCATGCGCCACCGCACCTGGCTGCACTTGAATCATTTTTAATGAACGAATCAAACTTTTTATAATACATACTGTCTGTATTATAAAGTCCTGTGAATTTCTTTGCTAAGAGGCATCTACTTTTGTGATTTAAACCTCCTTAAGTCTATTCACAAACACTTGTGGCCAGTTTCAGAAGCACAATGTGACGAGGATAACTCCCTTTGACTTAGTAGGTAGACATGATCGTATTTAAGATGGGAAAAGAGGTGGGACCATGTGGAATATCCTCCTGTTCTGTATTTGAAGACTATTCTTATTCCAT
>PVHX01010736.1:45113-68419 GCA_004024805.1 Geosciurus inauris | reverse complement strand
ATAACAGAAAAAAAACAAATTTTCAGAAGCTGTACACACTATTCACTGAAAACATTTGTTGAGGCAAATAGAAAAAAAAATTATTACAATCATAATTTTTCTAACTTTGCACAAAATTATAAGCAGATTACATTCTTCATATTAAACATCTTTATATGCACTTTCAATGAACAGTATATATATATATATTTATATATATATATATATATATATTTTTTTTTTTTTTTAAATATTTTTTATCAACCATCTTTACTTATTTTGACTCATGGGTTATTTGGAAGTGCTTTAAAAATGTTCAACTCATGGGTATTTAAGTTTTATTTTTATTTTATTAATTTTAATCTAATTGCTTTTGTGATTAGGGGACATGGTCTGTGTAATACCTGTTCTTGGAAACCCATTGAGGCTTTTCTTGTGGCTTATCACATGCAAACATATTTTGGAAAATGATGTCATTATTTGATGTACCACATGTGTCCTTTGCATCAGAATCTCCTACTATTGATAGATTGATTTATTTCCTTAGTGTTTTCATTAGACTTTGTATACATACCTGAAGTTATTTTAATAAATATATACATATATGGAATTATTATATTTCCTGTTAAGTTTTTAATTATTATGTAGGTGCTCTCTTTATTCCTTTTTGGAGGGTAAAATCCATTTTAAATGGAACTGATATAAGTAATAACTTTATTTAGGTTCATATTTGGTATTTTCCCCCACGTTTTCAGCCTGTCACGTCTGTTTTATTGAGTTTCTTGTAAATAGCATATTGCTAGATTGTTATTGTTTTGAAATTCATTATAATCTCTTGACTGGCAGATTGTTGTGATTACTGATATGTTTGATGTTGTTACTTTCATCTTGCCCTACACATTCCATTTGTCTCACCTTTTTATCTTTCTCTCTTTCCCTTAATTGCCTTTCTTTTTCAATGGCTTGAATTCTGTTTGTTTCCTTATTCTCACTGGTTTGAAAGCTGTGATGGAAACTAATAGTTGCTTTCCAACACTTAGTTGTCCTCTGTTAAATTTTTTTTTTTTTTTTGGTACCGGGGATTGAACTCAGGGCCACTCAACCACTGAGCCACATCCCCAGCCCTATTTTGTATTTTATTTAGAGACAGGGTCTCACTGAGTTGCTTTGCGACTCACTTTTTGCTGAAGCTGGCTTTGAACTTGAGATCCTCCTGCCTCAGTGTCCTGAGCTGCTGGGATTACAGGTGTGTACCTCCATCCCTGGCCCTCTGTTAATTCTTGCTGTTACAGGTCACAAAGTGACTTAGTTCTGGCCAGGGGGATGTGAACAGAGGCAGTGTATGTCATTTTGGGGCCAAGGTTTTGAGGAATGCTTAAACCTCATTCGTGTCCTCTATCACCTTCTGCTTTCTGGATTCAAAAGACAAGACCCTAAGGGTTATTTCCCATAAGGTGGTTTGAACGTGAGTCCTTGAATCTCTCTGTAGAGGAAAACCATGTGTTAGCCAAGCAGTAGAGCGGCAGGAGAATGTAGGGGCAAGTTCCTGCAATCTAGGGTGGCTTCAGCAGCTAATGTTTTCCTAAATAAGGTAGAAATTATGTACTTTTTATTCTGGTAGTGGTACCCTTGAAATTGTCCATGCATTTAAGAGTCTAAAATTAAACCTGATGTTAAACACTACTCTAGTTGCTTCCTTTCTACTGTACACACTGTCTTTTATAAAAACAAACAATCCAAAAAAACCTTAAATATTATTATTGTTTTATCAACTATTTAGATTTGTTTCTCTTTTACCAGTGTATGTGCTTACCTTTCCTTCTTTAAAATTCAGACTTGCTATCTTGGTCATTTTCCTTCTTGAAGTTCGTCCTTGAGAAGCTGCAATGGGTAAACTTTATTTTTATCTGTCTTCGTAGACCTTTATTTTTCATTTTCTTGATCTTGTTTCAAGTCTAGGTTGATTTATTTTCTTTGATCACTTAAAAGATATTTATTTATTTTTTGCAGTACTAGAAATGGAACCCAGGGCCTTGAGCATGCTAGGCAAGTGCTCTACCACTGAGCTATGTCCCAGCTCAGAACTAAAGATGTTCTCATAAACTTTTGTCCTCTATAGTTTGTTTCTGTTGAAGTTTTTTCTAGCCTAGGTGTCATTTTTTTTTTGTTAGATGATCTCCCTATCTCCTTTTTAAGTTTTCTCTTTCTCTTTGATGTTCTGAAGTTTCATTATAATGTGTCTTGGTGTGTTTTTTTTTCTTTTCACTTTTCCAATTTAATATTCTTTTGAATAAGGTATTGATAGATATTTGTAAAGATTTATACAAATTGGATGATTTTGAAAAGATCATTTGATTATTTCCACAGAGAATGCATTATTTCTAATAACATGAACATGTTTCAAAATATTATACAAATCAGATGCACTTATTGGTACTTACATGTTGTACTTAGCATAAAAAGTGGGAGCAAAAGCAAGTTGTATGAATTTTGGACATTTACAAAGGTGTATGTTTTCCAGCAAAACACCAGTGTAAATAAAACTGGGGTTGTTAGAAGTATTTATTTTGCTGGCATTCTGACAATTAGGCCTTTCATTTGTGGTTTAAAATGTTGAAAGCTACAGTAACCTGAAAACCAGTTTCTGACTATGAAAATGAAAGATGGAGACAGAGGACATTGTTTTGCACTTTTCCACAAGGTGATTTGCTTATACAGCAAAGAAACCAGTGGACTACAGGACCTGATTAGCAACTTTATCTTGATCATAATCCACTTTTAATTATATTTTAAGGGTCATAATACTATTCTAAGCAAACAGTACTAAAGAAATTTTCAGCATTTATTAGTTGTGAGAGTATCAGGTCTGTCAGTTTGTGATTTTAAGATAAAATGTCAAGTTTATATTTAAAGGGTTGATTAGTTCACCAGTCAGTCATAACCTGTCTTATAATATAGCAAGCTTGATTATTCTGGGGTGGGCCTTTGTATAACTAAAAATGAAAGTGATAGAATTAAAGATGAACTTTCCTTTTTACTTTTTTAAGTGTTCCATACTCTTTAAGAGTGAAATAATCAAAACTAAACAATTTAAAAACGGAGAATAATGTGATTTGTTGGATAAAAATGACACAATTCTAGACTAACAGAATAACTTATGGGTAGGGATTGAGGAGATAAAAGTTTATTATAAGGACTAGAAGGCCGTAAGCTAGGTTCCTGTAATGGTGGGCCAGGTGATTTTGGCTTAATCTTTCTTCTGAGGGACACTAGAATAGCAAATTAAAGTATAAAAACGTCTTCTGAACACATTATAAGATAGTAGAGTTATGACACTAGAGTCAGACAGAAGGAGGCCCAGTTTCTGATCTTCTCATTCCCTGTAATTAGAGTAAGATGATTGTGGAGTGCTAGTTCCAGAAGCAACTGGCAGGAACAAGTTTAAATCCTCTCTAGAAATATATAATATTATCCCAATTCTCAAATAATTTCCACTGACAGTTTTACAAAAACAGTGTCTGATGGGTAATCTAAAATAAGCATTTCTGGAGGAAAGAAACATTAGTAAAATCCAGGGGGAAGAATAGTAATTGAAGAATATATCAGAAGCATCATAGATTAACATCATAGAAAGAGACTTTAAGATCATGATGCTTAGGATTTTTAAGGAAAAACAAAAATTCAAGAGAGCTAAGTGGTATAAAAGAAAGTGAAATGGAAATTGTAGAACTACAGATTAGAATGACCCAAATTCACAAATCACTGGGTACGTTTAACAATTGATTAGATACAACCAAATAGAAAATTAACACACTGAAAAATAGGTAAAAGAAATATATAAAATAAAATACTGCAAGTAAAGGAAAATACAGAAGAGAGATTAAGAGAAATAAAGAATATGTTCATAGATTTAAAAATACAGGTAAATTTTGGAAGGACATTAGAGCAAATATAGAGCACAAAGAAGCAGTGACTGATGATTATAACATTGATAAATAACCTCCATGTACAAACTGAAGAATCTGAATGAGCTCCAAGAGGGATAAATAAAAAGGAATTCATACTTCCTTGTTAAAGATAATAAAAGCAAACAAAGAGAAAATCCTAAAAGCAGATGACAAATTTCTTTCCTAGGCATTATAATATCAACAACTGACTTCTTAGCAGATACAATATAAGCCAGAGGCAGTGGGATAATACCTTTAACATGCAGAAAAAAAATAACTATTAACCCAGTGTTTGATGCCCAACAGAAATATTCTGCAAAGTATGCAGGCAGAGTAAAGATATTTTGGTCAAGCAAAACTGAAAGGTTTGTTAACCAACAGACTTTGGTCAGAGAAAATATTATAGGGTGTTATGTAGGTAGGAGAAAAAATATTCCAGGTGGAAGGTCAGTAATGCATCTATAAACATGACTGTATGGAAAATTTGAAATAACTGTTGACTATATAAAACAAAAACAATGTTTTAAAAACATCTTTGGGCTTAAAATACACATTGTTAATACACATGACAAATAGGCTTTTGAAAAGGTGCTTAATGTTATATGTTACAGGGAAATGAGAAAATCCCACAGGGAGATACCATTATACTCACTTAGTATGGCAAAGCTGTGAGGCTCTTGAGCTTCATATATAGCTGATGTGGAATGTGCTTTGGTCCATCCTCCTTGGAACATGGACGTAATCTATAAAATTTATGATATGTGTATCCAATGATGCAACAGTTTCACTCTTTAGAATATACTAAGAAATGTAAACAAAAGACACATTCAAAAACATTCATAGTAACATATTCATAATAACAAAAACCTGGAAAGAACTCAGATGTCTACCAAAATGAGATGGATAAATTATCATATATTTCTAGGTACAGTGATGCAAACCTGTAATCCAAGCATTTGGGGGCGGAGGCAGGAGGATCACAAGTTTGAGGCCGGTCTGGGCAATTGAGCAAGACCCTGTCTCAAAATCAAAAAAGTAGGACTGGGTATATAGCTCATTAGTAGAGCAACCTTGACTTAATCTGCAGTACTACAAAAAAAAAAAAAAAGAAGAAGAAGAAGAAAAGAAACAAAGAAATATATTTATGTGTTGTACACATATATATATGTATATATGTCTATATGTCATATATTTGTGTAGTGGATGCATAGATGCATAGAATGCATCTACGAAAAGCAATGCACTGAAAACTGTGGGTATTCACATGGATAAAATTCACAGAAGTAATATATTCATTTAAGTAACATTTTAAAAAAGGCAAAACAACCATAACATCTAAAGAAGCATACTTATGTAAGAATCAAGATGGTGGTTGCCTTTTGGGAAGGAGAATGTCATGATTACTAGAGCTATGAGGGATGCTTGCATGTTCTGGCCAGTGCTATCTTGTCCAGATGCTGGATACACAAGCATTTCCCTTTGTGATAAATCTTTGCAGTGCATGTCTTATTTTTGTGCATGTATCCCTATATGCTTTATTTTGCAGTAAAAAGTTAAAATACATACTCAAGCAATTTGGGTGCCACCCAGAACAAATTTGAGATGGAGAAATATCTTAACTTCATGCTCCCCAAGTATGTGCCTCTGTCTTTCATTTAAAATATTTTGGAGGTTGCTTGGTATAGTTTTCTGGCAATTCTCATGCTGGCTATTATGGGTGGGCTAGTCCCCTTTTATCAGTCTGTCCCAAACATGAGCAAAATCCCCACCCTTTAGGTTATTTTAAAACAGCTGAAAAAAAGATTATGTCAAATATCTAGAGAGAGGAAAAGCTGAGGAAAAAATACCAGTAACAATAACGAAGCAATAAACCTGGAAAGAGTCCCTTTTGTTCAGATTTTGAATCTAACAGCAGCTAGTTTAATCCTAAGACTCAGATAGAGACTGTCCTTTAACATCAAGACAGAGTTAACTTCTATTTAGAGAACTGAGCTCTAGTTCCCAGGCCACGAGATGTTTCATCCAGGTGACTGGTAGGGCTGTGTGTTGAGACCTTGTCTCCTTACTCATTATAGTAGAGAGGGTTGTGCCTCAGAGAGGACCTACACTGCAGCAATTACTCAGCCATACCAAAAGCCATGACATCCACAGTAACAGCGTCAAGTCTCTTTATTTGCTCCAAAAGTTTCAGAGCGACAGTTTTAATTTGCAGGCTTCATATCTGTATATACTGAAGTAGAACCTAACAGCCCTGGAATAGCTGCAGGCATTTGTTTATGTTTAAAAGAAAAAAAAAATCCCCAAATAACTCTCTGGGGGTGGAGTCCTGGTGCTTTGTCTGTTGGAGGCTGACACATCTGCAGCTTTTCTGCAGAAAGCTAAACTTACGCCTAAACTTAGCTGGCAGAAGGAGGAGAGAAAGAAAAGAAACAAACCTTTATGGAGTGTTGCAGACCTCAGGGGTGTTAGATATCTTACAGACTTGTAATGCTGCTCCAGTGAGGAAACTGACGTTAGGGAAGTCAAGCACCAGGCTGAGTGCACAGCAAGCAGCAGAAGAGGTTGGCCAGTCCCAAAGCAGGATGGTTTCCTATACACCGTACTTCTCTAACAGCATGGAGAATACTGGTTTTTTAAATTGTTTAAGATTTTAAAACCTATCACATTGCACTGATGGCCCTGGAAACAGAAAATGTGGGACTCTTGAAGGATCTGCACAGGAGTCCTGGGAAGAGGAGATAGTAGTTTACCAGTTTTTATACCCAGTTCTTTCCTGTCCTACCATACATCTTGTTCTTGCATTTCCCATCCAGAGCAATGAAGAGGAGTAAGACAACCCAGGCTAATTCACATAGCTTCTGCCCAGCCATGTGGCATGGGGTCAAAGTAAAATACCAGATTTTTCAAGGAAAGCATTTTTTTTTTTTGGAACCAGAGATTGAATGTAGGGGTGCTTAACCATTAAGCCACATCATCAGCCCTTTATTCATTTATTTTTAAAATATTTTATTTAGAGATAGGGTCTCACTGAGTTGCTGAGAGCCTCGCAGAGTTGCTGAGGCTGGCTTTGAACTTGTGATCCTCCTGCCTCAGCCTCCTGAGCTGCAAGGATTATAGGCATGCACCACCGTGCCCAGCAAGAAAAGCATTTTGATGGCACTAAAACAACAGCAAAACATCATCATGAGGTGCTGACAGCTTTACTGCTTTATGACATTGTGGACTAATCGCAGATCCTCTCTTCTGAATTGATTTAAATGACTCGGGAGGATATTGTATTTGCTTATAGTGATTAACATTTGCTTTCTTCTGTATGCACTTGAATATTGCATCAGTGGAGGTAGGATTGAGAGAGCTGCTGTGTGCTTCACCATAGACAGTTGGAAAAGCTTCCACTTGAACCGTAAGAGTCTGTTCTGAATAACTATTCAAGCCAAAGCTTTTTAAAAAATCTGTACTAGAGTGAGACAGTTTAATTGTATCCTCAGAAATTTCCATTTTCAGGTTTTCATCTTTGCTTTTGTGCTATATCTAACTTTTTGAAGATGTCAAGGTGACTCCATAATTTCATGGAAAAAATCAGTTACCTTGATCAACTATTTCCTTAGTGATGCAGCCACCAAAATATTAGAGAGGAAAAGAGCATGTGTTCAACACTCCTTGCTGAAAGCTTGAGGCACACACACAAAATTGATATAAGGAGGATGGAAGAAATTATTTTGCCAGTTTGGGCCACTTTTGCACAAAGCTTTTCATTTAGAATTTATTAAACTGCGGTAGGCAGGTTGAAATGGTTAAATAAGCCAGGAAAGCTTTAAAGGTTTTGAGTGCGTCAGTGTTTTTACATGTGGGCTTTTTTTCCTGTCAGATTTTCAGTGAGTTACAATGATTGCAACTACATTTTCATTACTTTTTGTACTGTAAATAAGGGGAGGGTTTTCAGAAATGATTAGAGGGAAACAATATGTCGTTTCTTAGTGGTCCTGCTAGTAGAACAGCCATCTGTACATAGGGCCTTTCATTTTGTAGTTAGATTTTGTTTTTACCTTGGAGCAGTCTGGGGATACAAAGAACTTCCTGAGTATATGGACATCGTGATTTACAGGGGGAGTAGTGAAAAAAATGTGTAGATTGTGTTGTTCAGGAGTTTGCACTGGTACTGTGTGCCTTTCCCGCTTTAGTATTCCACTTTATGAACTAGTGCGTCACGGGAAAACTGTTTTTCTCCAATCATGCCTTTTAGTCAAAGATACTGTATTATTTTCCTAGCGCTGCCATAACAAATTACCACAAATTGAATAGCTTAAAACAGAAATGTATTCTCTCGCAGTTTGGAGAAGTCTGAAATCAAAGTGTTGGCAGAGCTGGGCTCTTTCTGCAGGCTCTTGGGAAGCATCCTTTCTTCTTTTCCTCCTAGTTCTCAACAGTCGTTGGCATTCCTTGGCACGTTACCTGTATCAGTCCAACGTCTGCTGCCTATCATGGGGCCTTCTTTGCTTGCTGTGTCTTCACATGGCTTTCTTATAAGGACATCAGCCTTTGGATTCATGGCCCACCCAGATCCAGTGTGACCTTTTCTTAACTGCTTACATCTGCAAAGACCCTATTTCCAAAGAATCTTGCATACTAAGGTTCCAAGTGGGTATCAGTTTTGGAAGAGGGGCAGGCACTGTTGAATCCAGTACAAATATTCTTCCGTTTGTTCCAAAAGCACTTATACTCCCTTTACTGGTTGGTTTCTTTATTATATCTGACATGAGCCTGCTGCAATATTTTTTTTATAGATTCAGATACCTGGTAACATAATGAGATCTTAATTAGACCTTTATTACTGTGCTGTTGCTGAAGACTACTTTAATGAAAAAAAAGGAATAAACTTGAAAAGTTGCTTACAACCTGGCAGAGATGTGTCATAAAAAAGTTCTATATGGACAAGCTAATTAAAGTGTTTCAGCCTAAAACTAGAAAAACAGTCCTAGTAGCCCTAGTATTTTGAGGTATCAGAAGGAATCCTTTCATGTAATATAGAAACCTTGAGGTTTTAAAGAGAATCATAACTTACTGGGATTAGAGATGATTAGCATAATTTTAATTTCAAGGACAGATTATTGATAGGATAGTATATTTTAATAGTCAAGAAAATGTATTTAAAGATTTCATTTTACTATTAACATTGTATTTTCTAAAATAATACTCTGGAATAAATGAATTCAGAAGTTCCTTTTGTAATAGTTTAATTTTCACTATTTCTTGCACTCAAAGGAGCCAGGCTGTTTTATAATGGAAACAGAAAGTAAGATTTGATTTAAACAATCATTTTATAGTCAGTCTCAGAAAAATAGCATCAGTTTTATAAAGTGAGCTACCTGTACTGCTGAAATAAATCAACAGTAAACTGGGCACTTTCAAGCGGCCACTCTTCTTAAAGCTGCAGGACATTCTATTTAGAAAAGAAGGCAGACATTACTCTTTTTTGGGGGGAGGGGTACTGGGGATTGAACTCAGGGGTACTTGACCACTGAGCCACATCCCCAGCCCTATTTTGCATTTTATGTATAAACAGGGTCTCACAAAGTTGCTTAGCACCTCTCGCTGACTGAGGCTGGCTTTGAATTTGTGATTCTCTTATCTCAGCCTCCCAAAGTGCTGGGATTACAGGTGTGTGCCACCACGCCTGGCTCAGACATTACTCTTGTTGGAGAAGTTATCATTTCTTGGATTAAGTTTTCTCCATAAACTTTAGGTCTCTAAATCTTTCAGCTCTGTGACATTACTCTCCTTCCTAGTTAAGTAGAATGGCTTACATCCCTGTCCTGTGTGTTTTGGACGTCCAGTTTCCTCCCACGTGTTTTTAGGATCTTGGGGAGCAGCTGCAGCAGGGAGTATGTAAATAGAGGTGTGTGAGGAAGCTTGTTGATCGCTGTCACTGTAACCTTGGAATCCTGCCTCCCGGTTGGGTTGGGTTGGGTTCTCTTTACCTTTGAGTTCTTCCTTACTGTAATTGCTGCTCCCCTCTCTGATCACATTGCCTCAAGCAGGGAATTTTTCCCTGCTTTTCATTCTTCAAAGCTGTTGATATAGCAGACACCACTGAAGGCTTGAGGGGAACACTAGGTTATAATGGACAACTCCAGTCCTTAAAGTTCCTATAGCTCTTTTTTTTTCTCTTTCTCTTTAGTTGCAGATGGATACAATGCCTTTATTTTATTTGTTTTTATGTGGTGCTAAGGAGTGACCCCAGTGCCTCACATGTGCTAGGTCAGCGCTCTATCACTGAGCCACAACCCCAGCCCCTCCTGTAGCTCTTGAACCCTCCTCCAGCACAGGTTGTGGCTGTGATGTGGCTCATGTCCCTCCATCCTAGACCTGTCTTCCCCTGATCCCTTCCTTCTTCCCTTATCTCTGTCTCCAACTTTGAAAGTAGGTACTAATAGTTGGTAATCACCTTTCAATAACTAAAATATTGTCCTGAAATAAATACAATAATATTTCTTTTTTTCTGTGCAGCTGAAGAGACTAGAACCCATTTTTTAAATTTTAGGTTTCTTCCCTTTCTCCCCACTACATCTGGGATGGTTCACTGTTTGAGAAGGTTGGAGTGGAGGGATATTGTCTCCTCCCACTACTCTCGGTCACTGCTCCTGCCTTCAGGTGGGGCTCCCTGACTGCAGAGGCTAGATCCGCCTCGATCAACTTTTATCTTGGGTGTTTAGCACAATGCATGGCCCGTAGTAGGTACTAAATAAACATTTGTGGGACGAATAAGAAAATAAAGGAAAAGCCTTTTTAGATAACCATTTTATAGGGAAGAAAATCTTGAAACTCCTGTAACAATTTGCCCCTTTCATTCGAAACTTCTTTCTAAGAGGGGGCGAACTCCTGATCACATTTGCAAGACATTGGGAATAAGGATACTTATCCTGGTGGTCTTGTGGCATCATGACTTGATAAGTAATATAAGGCACCTAGAATCTGTCAGGAAATAAAACCCTTTATCTCACAGATAGTTGCTCTTGAGTATAATCTTGTCCAGTGCTGTTCCTGTTCTGCTGGCTTAATCCTGTTCAGTTGTAGATGATGCTGTTCAAGGTAGAGTTTAGATTGGACCCCCTGAGGGCACAGGCTTTGTCTTACACTTCGCCAATGCACAAAAAAATAACAAAACACTTTAGGAAGTTAGGGATCGTTTGCTACCAGTTGTCTTCATCCTGGAACAGGAATCTCCTTTTTAGTCGCTCTTGGTTAATTAGTGGTTGCTTTGGATTGAACATAAAGGTCCTGAGGTTTAATTCTCTTCAGAATATTATTACGCTGTTAAAATTTGAGTGGTTCAGAAAGAGAATACCTGTCCTCATGCAAGGCTCAGGGAAGTGAAGTAACTTGTGTTGGGTGCTGCAGCCCAGATTGAAGCCCAGGTCTGACTGACTTCACCCATGTTGGTGACAAGCTGCTACGTGGCCTGACCATCTGGTTTTCTAGAATCAAGTGTGGAAGGTCAGGGCTGTTTTGATAAGTGTATGTTTGATGTGCTCTGGAATTGCTGCTGAGCTAGAGACACCTTAAAATTTGAAAAGAGTGAAGAGTCAGCAGATAATTTGTCAGTAGATCATCTTCTCTGACAACATAGCCCTCCTGCAAGAGGTCTGCCGCTCTGATGGATGGATTGCAGAAGTGGGATGTGGGCAAGCGGTCAGCTGCCTCCTGGTGTGCCCTGAGGTCTGGCACCTTCTTTTTTTTATTTTTTTATTTTTTTATTTTTTGGTACCGGGGATTGAACTCAGGGGCACTCGACCCCTGAGCCACATCCCCAGCCCTATTTTGTGTTTTATGTAGAGACAGGGTCTCACTGAGTTGCTTAGTGCCTCACCATTGCTGAGGCTGGCTTTGAACTTGCGATTCTCCTGTCTCAGCCTCCCTAAGTGCTGGGATTACAAGCGTGAGCCACCGCGCCCGGCTAGGTCTGGCACCTTCTGTGCAGCCTGGGGACTCATGCGAGTGGGTTTCCACTGGTGGCCAGGGATGGTTATTCACAAGCTTCAGCCTCCTTACTGCCTTAGCCCAGGTAACAGATTTAAGCTAAAAGAATGACACAAGCCATCACTGCTTCAAAACCAAACAAATCTTCCAGTGAAGGTGGTCTGTCAGCTTTATGTTTGTAGTCCCATAAACTTCATGGTTTTATAAGAATAATAAGGCATTTTCCACATTCCTATTATTTTAGCAAAGGTTACACCAGGCAGTCATGTCCTAACTCATTTGTTTCTTGTTAACTTTTTTTTTGGTTTAATTTCAAGAGTTTACAACAAAAATGAAACTACTAAGAGCCATCTTTCTCCTTTGATCTTAGAAAAAAGCAATTCTTTACCTATTATCATATCTTTTTCTTTTCTTTTTTGTACCAGGGATTGCACTCAGGGATACTTGACCACTGAGCCACATCCCCAGCCCTATTTTGTGTTTTTATGTAGAGAAAGGGTCTCACTGAGTTGCTTAGCGCCTCGCCATTGCTGAGGCTGGCTTTAAACTCAAGATTCTTCTGTCTTAGCCTCCCAAAGTGCTGAGATTACAGGCTTGTGCCAGTGTGCCTGGCTTATTAACATATCTTTTCAGAGCATAATCCCTTTAAGGAAATAGTAAAATTGTTACAATGTTGGGACAGTGATGTGTGTAAGTCATTTTGCAACGTAGCCTACAAATGAAGAGAGGCGAGAAAGAAGAGGTGCATCCTACAGATGAAGAGAGGCGAGAAAGAAGAGGTGCATCGTTAACAGTGAAACTAACCATTTGTGTTCAGTGAAGAGCTTTCTTGAAGCGCTTTGTAAGTTATGTTATTGCAAGGCTGAGTCTAAAATCCCCAAACTAGTCTGTAATAGAAACTAACAAAATATCTTGCTTTAAATTCTTGAAGTTAATTTTTATGTTACCTTAGTCTCCATACTCTGTTTCCATCATAATATTCTTAAGGAATTTTGAGTTTCTTAGGGGATATTAAGAAATTAGGAATGCTTGGAAAAGAAAGACTACTTCGGCATTCTTTTTAATCATACCTGTGTAGAAACATGGCACGTGCTACGCTGTGCTAGCACTTGCTTAGTTAGTGATCGGTTTTGGTCATCCTTTTTTGTATTGTGTTTTACCTGATTTGGATATAAAAACCAGCCATTTCTAATAAGTCAATTATAGTAATGTATTATCTTTTTTTTTCCTTTGTAGAGTAAAGCACAAATGACTTTAAAATTTTAAACTTGGTTGCACTGAATCAAGAATATTTAGTGTAAATATGGCAATCATGATTAGATTTTTCCGGAATATTTTAAAATATTCTATTTTGTTTTCCCCGCAAGCCACAAAACTCCATTTATTCATTCAATAAAAATTGAGTGCTTACTATGCATTAGATACAGCTCTAAGCACTGCGGGTACAATAGTAAATTAAACAAATATGATCACTCTCCTCATTAAAATGAGAGATAATAATCAATAAAAATAGGTGTCCAATAAAATACAATATTATAAGCAGACAGGAAATGGACTATAAGAACTATGAGGAAAGATAAGATCAGATAGAGGGATTTAGAGAGTGGTGGGCACATAAATATTAGACCATTTTTGTCAGACCATGCATCCACTCTTCTCTTGTACCAGGACCTTAGAAGAGTGAGAATCAGCCAACAGCAGTGAGTTTGAAAAGAATGGGGAAGGTGATGAGTTTTAAAAATTGGACAAGAGAGGGGCTGGGGTTGTAGCTCAGTGGTAGAGCACTTGCCTAGCACGTGTGAGGCACTGGGTTCGATCCTCAGCACCACATAAAAATAAATAAATACAATAAAAATTGGACAAGATAATGAGATTTATATGAATGCAATAGTTAGCCACATGCTATAGATGGGCAAGTCTTGGGCTTTTACACACTCAAACACTGTAACGTTTACGCACTCAGATATCATTATGGTGCTTTAGCCTTCATTATTATTTTCATTTCTTTGGGATTTGAAAAAGTTTTGTTAACCTTCAGGAGTAAAAACTTAATACTCTTTCCAAAGTGTGTGTTTGCTCAAAGAACTTTGGATATGAGACATAAGATAGGGATGAGGAGAAGCTGAGGTACCAAATAAGGGAGGAAAAAAACAGGGTAAGTTACTTGGAGGGAAAGCCATTCTTTTCGGTGTGACTCCTTGGACAGAGCACGTACCATGGTCCTTTGTTTTTGCCCTTTCCTGGAGCAGTAGCAGGAGAAACTGGCTCTCACTGGAATATTTACCATAAAGGGTTTTGAGGTTTAATTATAGTAGCGGAAAAAAGATATTGCACTTCTCTTTAGTAAAACATCAAGAGTGAAGTAGATAATTTCTAAGCTTCCTTCCAAATTTAATAGTTCCTAGGACTGTGTTCTCAAACAATTGGAAAGAAATACTTGGTGTGAGAACCGAGCATTCCTGCCTCATGTGTGTAAGGACAGAATTTTATCTGTTATGTTCCCAGTGCTTGGGTTAGGCGGGATTTCAGATGTAACTTATTTTATTAAGGAAAGAATACAGCACCCTCTGGTCCCTACAATGAATGTGTGAATAAAGAGAAAAGTCCCTGGCAGGTGAAATCCTTTCTCTGTCTAGTGCTGGGAATGCTAATAGGTTCTTAAGCCATCTGAGGATTTTGTTTTTTTAAGGTATTTTTTTTTCATTTGTTTATGTAGAGTTTAAAAAGTTGAAAAATAAAAGTGTTGAATTTAAGTGTTTTTGTGTGCTCATTGATGAAGTTGAAGAATAAAAATGTCTGCTGTGTACATAGTAATCTGAGGTAAGTCCTTATTATTGTTATCATTATTGTGATTTTACTATTTCATGGTGCACATGAGGTGCTTTTGCTGGGTGTTATTTACTTAAGTAGGCAACGACCAAAGGCTGAATTAACTAAATAAAAACAAAGAATGAACAGGGGAATAAAAACCTCCAAGAACCCCAGTCTTACATGGGCCAGACTTTTCTTGTTTTCCTCTGTGTTAGTCTGCATACTAAACGTTCATCTCTTTTATTTCCCCACCCTTGCTTTGAAGACTAGCACAGATGTAGCTGGTGACAGGCAATTCACCAGAGTAGTTAAAATTCCTCCAGTTGTGGCAGTGTGTTAAGCTGCAGTGTTATTATTGTAACTGGCTAATTATGTAATGTCAACAATTCAATGAGGCGGAGGCTTAGTATTTATATAAGGGAGACTGGGAACATGAGCCCTTAGACTCTGATTTGGGCACATTTTTTCTCTATAGGTTTTTAGTTCACACTTCTTTTCTTTTTCCACACAATTTTATTCTTCATTGGAAGTCGCTTTTCCACATTGTCTCTTTATGTTAGAAATTGGAAAGAATCAGTTCAAGCCTGGCCTGCATTTGCTACATTTGCTTCTTTGACCTTTGCCATGATGCAGATGGCCTGGCTTTGGATGTTCAGCACTTAGAACTAAGAGTCTGTCGTTGCTGCTTGCCTCCGTGCTGTGGATGTGGCCACAGTTTATGCAGGTTTCTTCAGCATCACATTTAAGCTGTGTGATGTATTCACACCTTCCTCTAAGAAGCTTATTGCAGAATGGAAATCTAAGGGATTTGCGTCCACACTGTCATCTACCATGCTTACCAAGGCTTCTGGTATGACTTAGTGGAAGGAATATTGTCTTAGGAAAAAAAATACATAATTCTGACAAGATGCTTTTGGAAAAGTCCAACCAGCTGTTTCAAGTAGAACACTGTAAAATTTATTCAGAGTAAATTTTGTTTCACTTGGAGGCAAATGTAGTTCAAAGAATGAGCTAAAGTAAACAGGGAAATTTGACTTAAGCAGAGTTCGTGTAGTGTTGTCTCTGTATGGGGACTTTTAGGAGCCTTTTCTTTTCCCTTCTGTTTCTAAGCTGTGCACCATTCTCCAGAAGTTATCCTCATATAACCTAAGGAGACTGGGAAGTCCCTCAGAGAGAGGCATGATGTAAGGCCATGTTTCTTCCATGTGACATTTTGGTGCCACAAATCCTGGGCCACATGAAAATGTTAGCTATTGGTGCACATGGTGTGTTAGTTTTCTTTTATTGCTGTAACAAATTTCAATAAACTTAGTAATTTAAAGCAATACATTTACTAACTTGTAGGTCAAAGGTCTGATATAGATCTTATTGGGCCAGAATCAAGTTGTAGGTAGGGCTTTTTTACTTTTGGGGGAGAATCTGTTCCCTTGCCTTTTCTAGAAGTATTCTTTGGCTCAAGGTACTCTTACTCCATCTTCAAAGCAAGCAAAAGTACATCTCTTTTGACTTTATTTTTCCTTAGTCACATCTCCTTCAACTTTGCACTACGTTGGGGATGTTCTCTGGCTCTAGAACCCTGTGATTACTGGAGCTCACCCATGTAATTCAGGGTGATCTTTACATGCATCGAGTCCCTCTTGCCATGTAATGTAAACGGATTCACAGGTCTCCAGGGGTTGGGGTGTGGACATCTTTGAAGCCATCAATCTGCTATCATACATGGTGGGGTCTACTGCTGTAGAATACATTTCCCTAGAACTTCAATCTTCAGCAAGAGTATTGAGCTATTAATGTTTAAAGACTCTTCGGTACTATAAAATAAATTTCAAGGATACAACCTGTTATTGAAAGTATGTTGTGTTGTTTGTGTATTTAATGAAAAGGGAAATTGGGGAAGGTCACAGATGGTAGGGAAAAACAAGGAGATGTGTTATTTATGTACACACTGACACACAAACCACCATCTGCGTCAGATTTCTCTAGACAATCAGGAAAGAAAGACCTAAACCATGTAAATTTTGGTGCCATAAATCCCAGTTTGCTCTCTGTCTGTCTTGCTTTGGGTCTCCTCTTGCTCAGGTGTCAGACCCAAAGTGCCTGTGTTCTAGAGCCCTTTGATGCAGGTGTGGCCTTGGTCTTGGCTTTGCTGCTAATCACCTGACTTTGGGCCTCCAATTTACTTCCGTGTCCTGATATAAGGAAATCGGACTAAATAGTTTTTAAAGTCTCTTTTAGCCCCAAATTCCTGTGATTCTGTACTTTAAAACAGAGGCTAGGCACACAGCTTCTTAAAAAAAAAATAATAACAATCCTTCTAAACTCCAAAGGACCTTGCCTGAGAGAATCAAGGTCTTAGCACCTTTATCAGCTTTATAAGTATGTGTCTATCATATCATACATACATATTAATATTTTCATTCAAATTTTTAGAGAACTATATTAGGAACTACATATTTCCTAAACTCATGGAAACCTGTTTACATTATATGCAAGCAATTTTAAAATGAGTGATATTTAAAAACATTTGAATAAATATTTAGTTGATTTAAAAACTAGAGTTAAAATGTGCCTAAGTGAAAAACTTAACATAAAATGAATTATGAATGTTCTTTGTTGTTTATTTCATGCACTTTCATAGGATTTACAAATTTATTGTATGTTCATTAAAATAAGTGTGGGGATCTTTCAGTGCTTAGTCTTATAATATGTCTGTCTCTTCTTGCAAATATTAGCCTTTGCTTAGTTTATATCTTATTTAATTAGACAATGAAAAATGTTTCCTTTGGCACAAGCGGTGTTTATGAAGTAAAGACCCTCCAGTGTACAAGCTGAGGAAATCTTTAGGAAAACATCTGTGTTTTCCAAAAGAATTTAAAACTGGAGGACAAAAAGATAAGCAAAACCGTAATCACAAGTTCACTTGTGTCTACCAGGCAGCTGTGTGTGCGGAGTCAGCACAATGACGTAGCATTTCTTGTCCATTTTATAATAATTGAATTAAGTACAAGTGCTATGCTTAAAGATGGCTTCTAAGCCTTTCAAATGTAGCTAACCAGCAGGCTTCAAAGAATTGTAAAAACTACCATTCAGTGTTCTCTGCTGTGGGTTTGGAGTGGATGTTTAGATAGAAAAGGAAACATGTATTGTTGAGGAGTAATGCTGAGAGCAGGAAGGGACTCCTGCACCCCCACCCAGATCTGCTGCTTTCTGGGCAGCACAGCAACAGATGGTTACCTAGTCTGCACTTGAATATGCTGTTGACTAGAAGCTCATTATTAGACAAGTTCTTCAGTTCTTCCTCATATTGATAATGAGCTTGGCCCTTGTAAATTTCTTCTCTTGTTTTCATTTTGGGCCCTGGAGCTATAATGAATAAGCCAAGGGCTAGGGACATTGCTTAGTTGCAGAGCAATTGTCTAGCATGTGCAAGGACATGGGTTCAATCCCCAGGACTTCAAAAGAAGAAAAAGAAAAAAAGTTCTAATACAGCTCCATTATGTCTACTCTACAAGTATTTGAAGACTCTCCTGATTGTGAGTGTGAGCTCTGGGATCAAATTACAGTATTTACCAGATCTTGAGTAGATCACACACCCTCCTTGAGCCTTTGTGTCTGGATAGAAATGGCTGTTCATGCAAATGTGTACGTATGGCACATTGAAAATTCTCAGTGAATGCTGACAGTGTTATCACTATTGTCCCTCCTTACCCCACAAGATTTAACTCTTTCAGCTCTTTCAGACATATGTTCTCACATGGTTTCCAGACCATTCACTAGATTGCTCACCTTTCTATACTAGATCATTTTTACCAGTAGTGCTTGAAATTAGGCTACACAGAATTGAACCAGCTGCTCCAAATGTCACGGATCAGTCAGTGCACGGAAGGACTGTCTCCTTCCATGATTCTCATCAGCATTTCATTCATGCAGCCTCATGTCTATACTAATTTTTATAGCAACGGTGTTACCTAAGGCTCATGATGAACTTGCAGCTGCAGAAGGCCTGGAGTCTTCATCATTCAATCTTCTATTTAGACAGATCCTCTATAATTTCCTGTACCTGTGCAAGTGGTTTTAAATAATGAAATATATGAATTTATGCTCATTTTGGTAAATATTTGCTTTGTCTGGCCCATAGTGATCATCTGTGAAAATCTTCTAAAATCATATTTATGAACATATAAGCTAGCTCATGCTCCCTTCTAGACTTCTGTTACTAGCAAATTAAATATGCCCTACTATCCCTTCATTCAGATTATCAATAAAAGGGTTGTACATCCTGAAATTACAGCTTTGGGGCATGTCACAGAGCCCTCCAGCAGTGACTCTGTCAGCTTTATTCATTGTGTCAATATCTTAGGCATTTCCGGCTGCTACAAGATGACTGAGTGGCTTAAGCAGCAGACATTTATTTCTCACAGTTCAGAGGCTGGGATAGCCAAGATTAGGATGCTGGCAGATTTGGTTCTTGATGAGGGTTCTTTTTCCTGGCTTGCTACCTTCTTGCTATGTGTTCCCATGACCTTTCCTTGGTGTATGTGGTGAGTGCATGTTGCAAGAGGAGAAGAAGAAAGAAGCGCTCTGCTATCTCTTCTTTTAAATGCACTAATCCCAATATGGAGGCTGTGCTCCCACAGGTTTGTCCCCCATGGACCTACCTTCATCACCCTACCCAAACCTAATTGCCTTCCAAAGGCCCCACCTGAAAATACTATCTCATTAGGAGTTATGAATATGAATTTGACGTTGGGGAGAGGAACACAAATATCCAGTCCATAACAACTGTGTCAACTTTTTCATCACTGTGATCAAAAGACCTGATGAGAACAATTTTAGAGGAGGAGAAGTTTATTTGACACTCATAGTTTCAGAGGACCCAGTCCGTAAATAGCCAATTCCATTGCTTTGAGCCTGAAGAATGCAGAACCTCAGAGTGGAAGGGCATGGCAGAGAAAAACAGGTCAGGACATGACAATCAGGAAGCAGAGAGAGACTCAAAAGAGACAAAATATATACCCCAAAGGCATGCTCCCAATGACCTTCCTCCTGCAGCCACACACTCCCTGCCTATGGTCACCACCCAGTCAATCCCTATCAGAGGATTAATGCACTGATTAGGTTAAACCTCTCAAAAACCCAATCATTTCACCTCTAAACTTTCTTGCATTTTTTACATGTGAGCTTTTGGGGAACACCTCATATACAAACCATAACAACAATTGTGCATTAGTACTTGCAACTTGCCTTGTGTGGATATAGATACTTTTGGTCTTCCAGTGAGCTATACAGACTCACTGTTTTAAGAGATTATGGTCTAGTGTTTTGGTGTGAGTGGAAACAATAACCCAGCAAATGAATAACTGGGTGCAAATAAATGCCATGAAGAAAATGAGCAGGGCAAAAAGTGCAGGGTAGAAGAGGTTATGGTGCATTCTGGTTGTATGTGGCTTTGTGGAGATATTCAGGGAAGGCTTCTTGGAAGTGACATTAGAGCAGAGGACTGAATAATATGTAGGAGTATGCCTGTGAAAATCTAGGCTGAAAGAAAAACAAGAGGAGGATCCTGACGTAGGAAAGAGGTGGGAGTTGTCCAGAAGCACCAAGGCCCTTGTAGTAGAAGCTGTAGGTTAATGGGTAGAAGATGAGTTGAAGAGAGAGCTGAAGGGTGATGAGCAGTGGCCTGAGGATGGGAAGCACTGGGAGCCACAGGAAGGGATTGGCTTTTTATTTTAAATGGGGTAGAAAGCCATTGAGAGGTTAATAGGCAAGAGACACTGTGGAGAAAAGCCTCTGGGGTCAAGGTTGGCAATATAGAGACAGTGTTGACTTGGCTGAGTCTGGTCGCAAAGGAAATTGTAAGAACAAGATTCAGCAGGCTTATTGATTGATTGAATGTGGGCCTTAAAAGAACAGGAATAGAGGCATCATGGTAAGGCTCAGTCTTATGGTCCTGGCAGGTAGGTGAACACAGCTGTTTCCTCAGATGGGGAAAGTGGTAGAGATTAGGTTTTGTTGGAGCAGGCGGAAATCAAGAGGTGTATGTTGGATGCGTCAACTTGTGGACACTTGGTAGATATTCAAGAGGAGATATGGAGTAGGCACTTGGAGATC
Source organism: Geosciurus inauris (assembly GCA_004024805.1). Lineage (NCBI taxonomy): Eukaryota > Metazoa > Chordata > Mammalia > Rodentia > Sciuridae > Geosciurus > Geosciurus inauris. Next base: position 47,594 of record PVHX01010736.1, on the reverse strand, counting down.
AGATCTGAGAGATGTCATGGTTTAGATCCAAGAGGTGATAGTCTAGTATATGAGAATCATTGAGGAACTTTTTTTTTTTTGTACTGGGGATTGAACTCAGGGGTACTCGACCACTGAGCCACATCCGCAGCCCTATTTTGTGTTTTATGTAGAGACAGGGTCTCACTGAGTTGCTTAGCGCCTCGCCGTTGCTGAGGCTGGCTTTGAACTCACGATTCTCCTGTCTCAGCCTCCCAAAGTGCTGGGATTACAGGCGTGTGTCTGGCTCATAAAGGGGCTTTTAAAAATACATATGCTTCTGACCTTACCTCAGATTTTTATTTTATTTTATTTTTTTGGTGTGTGGGTGTAAAACTTTTAAAGAAAAAACAAATGCCCTAGTTGATTCTAGTACTCAGCCAAGATTGAAAAGGGCTTATCTAAATTGTTTTAAAAGAAGAAAATAAACCAGGCACAGTTGTGCATGCCTGTCATCCCAGGGACTCAGGAGGCTGAGACAGGAGGATCAAGAGTTCAAAGCCACCCGTAGCAACTTAGTGAGGCTCTAAACAACTCAGCAAGACTGTATCTATAAATAAAATATAAAAAAAGGGCTGGTGATGTGGCTCAGTAGTTAAGCACCCCTGGGTTCAATCCCTGGTACCAAGAAAAAAGAAATAGATGAGTTCATCTTGGTAGTAAATTTGAAGAGAAGAGAGAATCAGAAGATGGAGCCCTGGGGCAAATTGATGAAGAGCCAGCTAAAGGAATTTGGGAAGGAGAACAATCTTCATTCCCTTTTGCTCAGAGTGTGGTTCCCTGGCTGCATCCCCATGATCTGGGAGTCATTAGAAGTACAGAACCACAGGCCCTATCTGGACCTACTGAATCAGAAAAATGCATTTAACAAGAGCCCCAAGTTGTCTGTGTCCTTATTAAAGTTTGAAAAGCACGAGTCCTGATTGTGTTATTGGGGTAGTGCTGCTTTTTAAGTATGAGTCGTCATCATCATCACTGCCCTCACCACCACCCCCTCTTCTTCAAAAGTAGCTTGTAAACAGATAGCTGGGAGTTAGGATTGCACTTAGATTTCTGTTTGTATATGAAGTAGATATTCTTGAAGTTGACACATCAAGTGACTTCGCCACATTTCACAAGTTCAGAAAACTAACACCTCTTGAATTGAGGGAAGGTATTCAGGTTTTTATTATTTTCTCCAAAGCTCACATGCTTAACCCTCCAGGATCCTGGATTGCCTGTTCCTGGTCTGAAGCTCTCAAGGTGAAATCACACCAATTAATTGAGTGACCCGGTCTTGCAGAAGTAAGGAGCATGATGGTGGAGACAGTTTGTGTCTTGTTTTTCTCTTCTAACAATGAAGTGTATTATGTACATTTGCTTTTTCTTTGTATTGATAAAGGAACTTACCATAGCAAACTAAAAAGCCTGTATTAATTATAAGAGAGAGTCTGAATAACAGCCATTGTGGGGCTTTTACTGGTGTTTTACTGATACTGTATTGAAGTCTTGGAGTCAAGTTTTTAGTGGAACTGAATACTCTGATCAGGAATAGTTAGGAGAAAGTAGGAGTTGGACTGGGAGGGGAGTATTTATATGCAATAGTCAGGATCTTCCTAATTTTCTTATTCTTTTTAAAGCTAATCTACTGAAAAATACAGGAGGTTTCAATTGCATTTAAAATGTTTTGTTTCTCAAGTTATATTATTATTTGTTTTCTTTGTATGAATTATTTAATAAACCAAATTATCTTTTATAGTTCAGAGCAAGCACATTAGAATTTTATGCACTGATTCCTTTTTCTTATGCATTTTAAAGTAATACCTGTTCATGAAAGAAAATCTATAACCACACAGTGCCCCTCCTCTCTCCCTACTCCTGCTTTCCAGAGGTAATGCCTGTATCTTCTCTTCTTCAGTTCCTCTGATTACCATTACAACCTTAAATAATATGTTTCCATTTCTTGCTTTCTAAGCCTTGCATAGTGTCAGTTTCAGATACCAAGTGGTAGAATTTGGATGTCTTCTATCTCCCAACTCCACTTCAGCCTAATTTGTTATTTTTGTTCAACACATTGTTATTTCAATATTGTCAGGGTTTATAAACATTCTATTCTGTAGCTATAATTAATTTTTCTTTGTTAGGTGTAGAGATTGAATCTAAAAATGGAAGTCCCGTGAAAAGAGCATTTGCAGTATTATGATTATATAAGTATGATTCACAGCAGTGTTGTTGGAACTATGAAGAAGCAAATGTGACCCATGTCACTAGACCCTGCTCCACTTCTAGGTTCAGTGGACTCTCTTGAAGTTTAGTTTCCATTTTATTCATGTCTTCTAGAACATATTCATCCATCTGTCTTTTCTGTATCTTCTATTATCTCTCTAGGAATTTTCTGTGTTTTGCTGAGGAAGCCATGGGGGTTAGGCTGAGAAACATTTTCTTGAGTAATATAGGGTCCCCCCCCCCCCGCCATTTAAAATG
>PVHX01010736.1:0-45013 GCA_004024805.1 Geosciurus inauris | reverse complement strand
TTTGTTCACACACACATTTAACAATTAAACTGAATAAGTTCCTCTAAGTCATGTTCCCTTAGAGACTTAAAAGCATTGCTCTGTTGTACTCTTATCCAGTATCACTGCCAAAAATGTCAGATTTTATTTCCATGATGCTAAACTCATCTGACCCAAATCTTGTATATTTTTTCCTCTTATCTTTGGAGTTTTGAATTGTAATGAGCTGTGTCTGAATGTGAGTCTTTTCTCCTTTATTAATCCTGCTTGACACTTAATGAGACTATTCTGAGATCTTATGTATCTTTAGCTCAGGAAAATATACTTCCATTACTGTATTTCTTTCACAATTCTTCCCTTCATTATCTCCAGACTCTATAAAACTTACTTTAGATAGATATTGGGCATTTTATATATATATGTGTGTGTGTGTGTGTGTGTGTGTGTACATATATATATATATATATATAATTTGTTGATGCATCTTTATTTTATTCAGTTATTATTTATATGTGGTGCTCAGGACCAAACCTAGTGTCTCACACATGCTAGGCAAGTGCTTTACCACTGAGCTACAGCCCTAGCCCTGATATTGGACATTTTCAAAGCTGCTTTTCATGTCTCAGCTTTTTGGTTATTTTTTTGTCCCTGTTTTTCCCATGTATTAGGATGTATACTTTATGAGGTGGGTCACCACCTTGGTTTTTAGCCCTGTCCTATAGATTTTCAATCTAGTCATTGAATTTTTTTGATATTACCTATTTTCATTCTTTTAGAAGTCTCGAAAAATTTCTGACATAATCATGGGGATTCTCTGTATTTCAGAAGTGTTATAGGTTTATAAATTAAAAAGTTCTGTTATTTCAATATGAACTGCAGGCAAGAGCCTTGATTTGTTTCTTTTGATTTCCTTGCCCAAGTCAAGTAAAATAATGGTAAACACAAGCAGACACCCATGTGTGACCTGAGCTGCTTGGCTGTACCTATAGGTAGGTACCATACAAGCCACTCTACTAATTTCCTAAACAGAATTCTTCAGAGTTCAACACTAGATGCAAACTGACAACTTGAACTGAGAATGTAAGACAGGAAGGAATGGAGAAACTTGCTCAGAAAAGTCCTAGAGATGGGAAAGATGGAGCATGTCAAGGGACCCCAGGGAATTGAGTTTGCTTTGGGGATATTTATTGGAGAGGAGTGCGAGATGTTTGAGAAAATGGTTTGGGGGTCATATTGTAGGGACTTTAAGTGCCATAGAGAAAGGTTTGTGCTGTATTTGATAGAGAGGGAATTAGAAAAGGAAGGATCAGACAGACCATCAGCTAAGAAGATGAATCTGGCAGATCTAAAATGGAATGAAGTGAGAGGCGCCAGCAAAGCTGTGGATTCTGTACCCAGTTGATTCTGTGTCGCCTGGTGGGTTCTCAAGCTAGAGATGAGTGAGATCCAGTTCCTGCCCACAAGGAGCTTACAGTCTGTGAACATGAAAAAGTAGCTGCACTAAAAAGCATTTAGCTAAATAATTAGTTAAAATAACTTCTGATAATATTTTATAACATTTAGTTAAGTAATTTTTAAAAATCATGCAGTTAAAATATGCTAGTATGATGTTTCAAAACTAATATTTTGCCATGGCCAAAAATATTCAGATTGCCATTTGTCTTAAATTTTCCACTGCTATGAATACAACTTGCATGATCTGTTATCCTCTTATGCAATATAAATTAAATGCTTAATAAAAGTAGTCTCAAATGTGCACATGAACTCTCACTTGATTTTATATTCTTGCTATATGCTTAATCACCTGGTAATACAAAAATAATGTTATTTTTATATAAACAGCTCATTTTAATTAAAAAATCTGCGATTCATATCTGTTTAATTATTTAGAAGAAAGTGAGTTCGATTTGGGCTTGTCAGGACTGGCTTAGTTGGTAAACCTTTTCCCCTTAAGTTGCTCTGATTTTTTTTTTCTTTAATGATCAATATATTTAAATTGTAATAACTTTTTGGGAAGGGAGCTTCAACAGCTTGCTTTGAAATAATAATATACCAATTGTTAAAATTATTCATTGCAAATGGATGCATCTTTTTATTTCCAGTAGCATTTCTTGCAATCAGATGATGGAGAAAGCAGAGAATGTATGCAATTAGTATCTTCAAGTAACACTCAACTTTAGTACTACAGAATATATATAAAGTATTTGTAAAGTATCATTTCCAGTGGACTTAGTCAAAGGTGAAGGACCTTGGCTGCAAGAACTAGAAGGTTTTCTCTACATTGTTTTCTGTTAATCCTTTTTGAAAACCACAATTCCAAAGCATGTGCAGGTTTATGGGGTTTTGTTTTGTTTTGTTTGTTTCAAAGGGAAAAGATGTTCCTCTGAAGTAATTATTTATTCTTTACTTTGTAACTTGACATTTCATTGACTAGCAGAATACTCCTTTGAAGAGTAGTAACAGTAATACACACTTACTGTGTATTAGTTTTCTGACCTTGCAAAAATAAATACATGAAAGGCAGCTTGGCTGCTAGCTGCCCTGAGTGGTCTCTGCTTTTCCTAATGACATTGTAGTGAGCTGGGATAGATGAAGGATTGAGGCTGCCTTGATTTGACTTCTGTAGGCTAATTCATGTTCTTATTATTTCTTTCCAAATGTCTTTTTTGCTCACTCTCTCTACTCTGTTACCACTACCCATATTCTTGAGACTCCACCCTTTAAAAAAGAAAAAAGGACAAAATCATCAAGAATTTTTTTTTTTCCAAATCGTTTGATTGCCATAGAAATCATAGTATTACTAGAGATCACAAGTCAATCTCTTCCTTTGCCTTCAGGCAGAACCAAACTTGTGAGACTGTCTTGTTTTGAAATGTCTCCAGTGAAAGAGATATCATAATCCATTGCAATATTTAACAACCCTGTCTGCCAGGATGTTCTTTTATCCAACTTAAATAATACATGCATCTTTCAAAGCCTGCATTTTTTTTTTTTTCAGTGAATATGAACTGGTCTTACTCTTTGTGTAAGCCCTTTTCATAGTATTTGAAATTTTAATTTTACCACTCTAAAATTTACTAACCATCTACTTATCCATCATAATATTTTCCAACGCTTTTCATCATCTTCGTCTCTCCCTGACTACATTGCTATTCTCTGTTCCTTTTGTTTGTGGATTCAGAAGGTGTCCTGGACATGTAGTGGGAGGCTGACTGTGCTAGGTGCAGGGTCAGGTTATAGCAGAGACATTACATTATGCACACTTCTGTCTGTTTAGAGATGCATTTCCTGTTGGAAAAGTGGCCTTCCTTCAGATATTTAATCTCCACACCCTCGGACTTCAGATTTCTTGCTTCTGCAAGTTTTGCCATTCTGTTCATTGCAGGTGTAGCTTGGAATTCACTGTGATATTTGTGTATCTTCACATCTGTGTCCATACATAGTGATACATCTGCTATATTTGATCATATTTTTCCCCTAAATGCTGCTAACTGGTTTATGTGTTCAAAACATTTTTGTACTGAGATCAATTTGCATGTGTGAACTAGGTCTTAAATGTACAATGTAATGATTTTCGCTACATTTCTATACCTGGGTAACCAATATCCCAGTCAAGATGCAGAATATATCCAGAGTCTCAGAAATTTTCCTCAAGGCCCTGCCATTCCCCATGCTACGTGGGCCACTGCTGGTCTGATTTCTATCACAGTTGATTTGTCTTACCTATTCTTGAATGTCACCTAAATATAATCATGTACTATTGTGATTATTTTTACTCACACATATCAATAATTGTGTTTTTTTTTTTTGGTTTTATTGTGCTGGGGATTGATCCTGAGGCCTCAAACATCTAGGCAAATTCTCTACCACTAAACTAACTGAAGTAAACCTATAGTCCTGGTTCTTATTTTTGTTTGTTTTTAAATAATTGAGTGGATCCCATTGTTTATTCTCCTACTGATGGACATTTGGGTTCTTTTTGGTTTGGGAATTATTAATACTGCTGCAATGAGCATTTTTGTGCATGTCTTTGTATAGGCAGTGTTTTCATTTCTCTTGGGTTAACACCTAGGATTGAAATTGTTAGGTCTTGGGTAGATGCGTGTATGACTTTAAAAGAATTTGTCAAACAGTTTTAGACTCCTGTTGGCAATAAATGTGAGTTCTGGTGCTCTACATTTTGGGCAACATTTTCTGTTGTCAGTGTTTAAGTTTTAATTATTCTAATGGATGTAAAAAAATACCTCATTGTGGTTATTTTTTTCCATTTCCATAATTACTAACGATGTTGGGTTCCTTTCATTGCAATACAGGTATCTTTCTTTTTGAAATATATTTTCAAATCTTTTGCCTGTTTTTAAGTCAAAGTTTTCTTTGTGGTTGATTTGTGGGTGTTCCTTTTATTTCTGGATTTGAGTCTTTGTTAAATATAAGCATTGAAAATAGTTTCCTAATCTGTGGCTTATATTTTTGTTTTCTTCATTGTGTCCTTTGATGAACAGAATTTTTCAATTTTGAGGAAGTCCAATGCATCAATTTTTATGGTTAGGGTTTTCTTGTTTGTTTTGCCTACCCCATAACTAAGATATTTTTCTATTTTTTCATTCTAGAAAACTTATGGTTTTTACATTTTATTATGGGATTCACCTCATATTAATTTCTCTGTACAGTGTAAGACAGGGGACAACCCTCTCCCCTTGAATTTCTAATTGTTCCAGAATCTTCTTTGGAAAAAGTCGACTTTCCCCCAATTGAATTGCCTTGGCACTTTTGTCAGTTGTCTGTATATGTGTGGGCCTATTCCAGGGTTGCTTTAATTCATTTAATTCAATGCTATGAACTGCCTTTCACATTTAATGGTATATTTAAATTATGTGAGCATTTTTTCTCCAGGTATTAGCATTGAAAACACTGGAGAAAATACCCAGAAACCAGGTAGTTAAATTTAATTGAGGCCTTACCTGACCCTTTTAATATTAAAACCTATTCTCACATGCCCTACTCCTGTGTATTTCTGATTTTCCCTTCCTTCGTGGGTTTCTGTAAGGATTAGATAAGAAACTCTGCATACAGTTTCTAAACATGATCATTCTTCCCTGTCTAGCTGCACAACCCTGAACCCCAGGGTTAGGTGGGAGACTTAGCTCTGGATGGGGGGCAGGAAAAGGGCAGATCCTTTACCAGGAGTCAAACTATTTTCAAATAGGTAGAAATATGGCCTTTTACCAGGAATTACTCTCATCCTGCCATGAGTCTTCAAGCTGGTAACTCAAGTCACTGTGGGGAATTTTCCTAGTAACATTTATTGTTCTCTGCAAACTACTATTGTAATTAAACATGTAATGAAACAGAAAACTAATATTCAGGGCAGTGAATGCCATGAATTTCCTGCATTTTACTTCAGTGAATTGTGTTCTCAACAGCTCTTTCCTTATAGCAATACATAACATTTGTTTTCTTTAATGATTTATCTGTCAGTTGGACACTCCCTTTTCAAGACCATCCAAGGAAAAAAGCTGTGTATCAGCTACATGACTATTTTCTCATAACTACCATATAAGTTTATAAGAAAAATATTTGTTTACCGTAGTTACTACATAATTTGTTTCACATTTTTCAAATGCTAGCAGTTTTCTTAGTATAAAATACTTAAGTGCCCATGTCCAGAGTGTATTATGCTTTTAGTTATGTGTCTAGGGCCCATGGTAGTGGATAGCAATTAGCAGAACTTGCTCACCTCTCCCTGGGTTTTTCTGGAGCACCTTAGTGTGTCTCAGGTTCCCAGAAGCCTCAGGAAATAGGAATGGAATTTCTCCTTCAATTTTCCTACTCCTCAAATGTTTTAGAATAGAATATCCATCATGCACTGTGCACCTCATAGGCAGAAAGAATAGATTAACAGTCTGCCCTCATGAGGGGTACCTAGGTTCACACAAATACATGAGTGCATATGTTGTACAACAAATTCCATGATGGCAAACCTGACTGTAGAATTGTCTTTTTAGTTGCTTTGCCTTTGGATGTAGAATTTTTTCACTTATTTATCCACACCTTAGTGCTCAGCCCATTGGAGATAACATTTGTGTTCTCATTTATCCATCCGCAAGAGTTTATTCAGATGCTGAGGTAGGTGCTTATGATGTCAATATGAATAATGTATAGTTCCAGATATCCAGGAGGTTGCATTCCAGCAGAGGGGAGCAGGTTGTAAACAGAGTGAGGTAAAAGACATACCAGTAGCATGTATAAGACTTTGGGTGTGCGTCAGACCAGCACCCTCGTCAGACTTAGGTGGGGCAGGTTGGGAGAATCTTCTTCAGTGATGCAGCACCTGAGCTGGGTCCTGAAGGACAAGTGGCCCTTATATTCTGAGGAAACAGTGTGACCTTTTGACCTATACAAGAATCAGATCTCTGCTCTTAACCTTATTATACCTGCTTCCAGACAACAGAAGCAGCTTCCTAGACAGACAGAAATGCAAGTGCAAGAAAGGCCACATAATTACCAACTGTAGATACCTAATGATATGTATTTACAGGTACTAGGGAACTTGAAGAGAGGAGGAGAGAGAAAAGATGGGTTGTTCTCAGTGAATTTTCAAGGAGGAGGAGGAATGGCATGCTTGAGGTTGGAGGTGATGACAGAAGATTGGTTTGCTTGCTGAGGGTGAAAAATATGAGGTGGAACGGTCAATCCAAATGGAGGGCCATAAAACTCATGATTTAGAACATTAATTTGATTTAAGAGGTAATTGGGAATCATCTCTAGCTTGTAAAGACACTGGTGGTCAAGACAAGACCATGTTTTAGGAGTTATTTTTGCTACTATGGTTATATTTTGCTGGTTCTTTTTGTACCTCCCTGGTTTCCAGTGTCCCTCCGCCCCCCAGCTCTTAAGTAAAGTATTTCCTAAACAGTGTCCCATCATCTGCATCTTCACCTACAACACTGTTTTTAAATAATTTTTGCTTCTAAATTATACGTGCAGGTTGTCCTATGTATAAGACATTAAAATCTTCATGTGATAGGCACACAAATATTTTTGATTAAATGCTTTACACTTCCATTTCTGTGCCATCAAGTGTATGCCCCCTCAGGCTGGCCTTGATCAGCCCACACATTCTTGAGCCAGGTACAATTGGAAGCAGATCTGGTGTAGAGAAGGGTTGTCCAGATGCAAAGATTAGAGAAAGCTGAAGAAAATGAGTACACTAAAAAGACAGGGGTTGGGAGGAGGAGAGCACTGGGATAATAGAATAAGGGGGGAAAAAAGAATAATTGTAGTGAGGAAACATGTATTTTCTTAAATGCTGTTTATTTACAACTACTGTCCCCAAAATGCTGGTAGATTTAAGTTAGCATGATTGGAAATTTTTATGCAGTGCATTTGCATTTGCAAATGATCATCAGATAAAAATTCCCAGCACAATGCTCTCCACAAATAAATGTTAAAGGAAAGAACAAATAAAAGATGGACTGTGGTGGGATTATGGGATTCTTAGTCCCTTCTGATATTGCTTTGGAAAAAAATAACTTATAAAATAATCATCTTGGACATTTGTAATATTGAAATTGAAACATTTGACCTAGGCATCTTGAGAACAGTATTCAAGACTTATTAACTGTTTAAGAATCAGTATTTTTGTGAAATACAGTTGTCATATCTTTATAGATACTTTACTTGTTGGGAAAAATCGGTATATATTAAGAATATATGTTGTATATATATATGTACAGTTAAGAATTGTAAGCTGGGTGCGGTGGCTCAAGTCTGTACTCCCAGCACTTAGGGAGGCTGAGACAGGAGAATCACGAGTTCAAAGCCAGCCTCAGCAAGGGCGAGGTGCTAAGCAACTCAGTGAGACCCTGTCTCTACATAAAACACAAAATAGGGCTGGGGATGTGGCTCAGTGGTCAAGTGACCCTGAGTTCAATCTCCAGTACCAAAAAAAAAAAAAAAAAGAATTGTACAAAGAACATTTAAAATAATTCTTTCCTCAGCCCATCTTGCTGCTCATTACCCTGTGTGTGGTACTTTTCTATTTCTGTGATTTCTTTGTGCCTCAGTCCTTTCTGGAAAGTTTTTTAAAGTCAAGTTGGAATCAGGCAGAGTTTGTGCCAATTTATATATAACTAAATTATTAAGTTATACACATTTTATAGCTGTTCCCACTATATGAGTATCTTCTAGATTTTCTTTTTAGTAGGTCATTGAATCTTTTTTACTTTATGGAGCAGTAAGAAATGCATGAAGGAATTTGAATTTAGAGAAGCTGTCTTGCATGCATATCTGGGCATTGGCATTTAGAGTCTATAAAATAAATTGGCAGTGAATGTTTTATTTACCTGTTAGAATGGCAGCTAGAACATCAAGTAGCATTTTGCCAGATATATTGAAATACACTTGATGGCACAGAAATGGAAGTGTAAAGCATTTAATCAAAAATATTTGTGTGCCTATCACATGAAGATTTTAATGTCTTATACATAGGACAACTTGCATGTATAATTTAGAAGCAAAAATTATTTGAAAAGTAAATCTGGTCCACTCTCATGCCTCATTTTTTTTTGTTAAATGAGCAAAAACAATGCATCGGTTACTAAAATTACCTGAGATGCAGACGTGTTTTAATACTTTGCCTGAATTGCCAAGCTTTTTGATAAAGCTGGCAGCATGAGTGACAGCCGCACACCCAAGGTCACACTGCAGCATTGGAATCTCTTTGACTTTCTCTCCTTTAAGCCTCCTTTTCATGTGTAGCCAAGTGAAAGTCTCCAAGTGAAATGTAAGCTCTGCAGATCCTCAGGGGCCATGGCCTGATGAGAGGGTCCAGAAGAAAAGCAGCAGTTTGGAAAGCCTGCTGAAGGCACCGAGGGCAGAGGGCCAGGTGATGACATGGCTTTCAGACCTTTCTAAACAGATGAATGAGAAGGCATTGCCTCCCTGGGCCCCAGACATATTTTACCCGGAAGAGCAGTACTAGGTTTTCAAATCAATTGTTTTGGCTTCAGATATTACAGAAGGAAAATGTGTTCTTTTATTGCTATTCCAAGTTGTTTAACCATTTACCCTTAATCATCTGCAGTCTGTGTGGGAATAAAACTTCTAAAGATCACTGAACTTTGCTTGATTGGAAATCAGAGTAGAATTCATTTTATTTAATGTGGGAAACCTTCTTTTGAGAAACTTGACACAAACTGGTTTTTTAGTCTCTTAGAATTTAATTGAAAAAGAACACCATAGAAAAACACTGCCAGATGCACAAATGTCTGCTCTTGGGTTAGATTGCCATAAGCTTTATGATTTTGTTTCTGTGGTTATTGATCATTGAAATAACCATAGCAGTCACAATTTAACAAGTCAGTGTGAATTAATGAATTTTTGGTTGCATCACAGAAATGAAATTCTAGGCTGGTCATATTGTATGTCACTGTTCTCATAATAAGTTTTTTCCTTGTCACTCATTCTGTTAAGAATACATGATGATTGTAGTACTTACTTCACAGATTTGCTTTGTGGAAAAGTTAATAAGTCCATTAGGTCACTGGTGTGTGGAAGTGATCTATAAAGAAATAATTCCCTCCCTTCCCACATCAGCATATTACAAAAGAACCGTACTGTGGGTCGTTTGGAATTTTACAGATCTCTTCAAGGAGCAGTTCAGAATGGTTTCTAAGAGTGCTAAATCTGTATCTTGATGCATGAATCTGGCTGGCATGAATTTGGGCAGAGTGGGCCAAATAGAGCTAATTGAGGTGGGGAAAAATAGAGAGAACAGGCCATAATGGTGAATAGAGTTATTTGTCACCGAGTTTGTAATAGGATTTTCAATTAATTCATGCAGGCTTCTACTGCCTTACATTAGCCCTGTCAAGATGAACTACAGCCACATCTAAAATGCCATCCCCTATTAAACGGTGCATGTCAGTGAATTTGTAATTTCTTCTCTTCAACCAGAAGATGAATGGATTCTACTTAGAAAACAAAAGTGTGCTTCAGAAATACACATTTCAAAATCCCGAACACTTCCTAGGAGGAACATTCTTTGCATTGTTATACAGTGAATATATGTTAAAAATGTAATTGCTATGTGAATCCATCCTAAAGGAAAAGCATCCAGCTGTACAGAGACATATATACTGTCAGGTGCCCCATTTCACTGGTGACCAGGCTTTTCACACTGGGTAATGATGATGATGATGATGATGATGGTGATAATGAAGACCAGTAGCCTTTACTGCCATCTGGACCATTTGAGGGGTTTATATACATGAATTCACTAAATCCTTACAACAACCAGGTGAAGAAATTGAGGGAAAGAGAGGTTAACCTGCCCAAGATCACACAGCTAGTCAGTCACCGAGATGGTGTTCAAGCAGTGGCGTCCATGCTCCTGACTAGTTAGCTCCCGGTACCACCTGATCATAGTCTCTTTAGCTACATGACAAGAGTTAATTTAGCTCTCTTATTCTTAAGTCACTTCTCTATCTCTTCCCCCAATGATACTGTGGTGTTAATTTATTGTTATTTCCTTAAACCTATCTTTGGAAATACTGATAAGCTGTGGTAACCAGGCTTCAAGAAATACGGAGAATAGAAATACATGAGGGGTTAGGCAAAAATCAAAATTCTTCCTTCCACAATCGCTAAATAAAATATGAGCAAAGTTCACAGCACTATGATAGGGACCAGCTCCTGAATGGCAGTTCCTTGCTGGAGGGACCAAAGGGCACAGCGGAACTGCTTACAAGATTATGTCAAGGCTGAGTGACAGGAGTCATGTCATTAGAGACCAGATCGTAAGCCAGGGTCCAGAAGTCAAGAGGGCACACGAGGGCATCAGTACTTCTGAAAGACTCAACTCCTGTCTTCCTGGGATATTGGTCCCTCAGAGCAGGTTTAACTAACCAACCATAGCATTATGGGGACCAAGCCAATGCAAAATGACTGCCAATAGCATTCCTCCGAAGCCAAACAAGAATATTTAGCAAAAAGTTTGGCTTACGGGTAGTTCAGTCTCTAAATCTCTGAATGAGAACCAAACAATAACTGAAAACCATGCTGTGAAGTTCTGTTGACATCAAGAATGTTAAACTTTGATCTATGTTTTTTGGAGGAAGGGAGAGTATGAAGAAGGAATATGAGTTGTACATTATTGCTGTACTTTCTTGAAAAGATTAAACTTTTTAAAAAACATCACCTGTTTTAGGCCTATGCTCTGCGCATAGCTGCGCAGCTCACCTGCCTACTTCACATTCATTTTCCATTCTCCTGCCAGGCTTACCTGTCTGCACATGGTCCCACCATGTCTGTCTGTTCTTTGGACCCATAGATCCAAAGTCCTTGATGTGCCATTCCAGACCCTCCATCCATTGGCCTCTGCCTACCTCTCACACTCCTTATGCTCCTTGATTCCCACATAAGAACACTGCATTCTTTACAAACCCTAGTCCCTCTGCACAACATGCTGCTTCTCACTTCCCCATCTTTGCTGGAGCTACCACCTCTGCCTAGAATGTTCTCACTTTTCTTTTTATTCCTCCACTCCAACTTTGTTTGGTTAGCGCCTATGTATCTTTTTTACGACTGGAGAAGTATTTAATTTTCCCAGGGGCTGGAGTTGTGGCTTAGTGGTAGAGCACTTGCCTTGCACATGTGAGGCATTGGATTTGATCCTCAGCACCACATAAAAATAAATAAATAAAGTAATTTTCCCATCCCTCAAACCTCAATGTCCTCTGCTCCCATAAACAATTGCATATCTTTATCGTTGCATTTAATACACTGTGTTGTCATTATTTCTAAGGAAAAGAACTGTGCTTTATTCCTCATTAAATCCTCAACACTAGCACATTGCCTGGTAAGAAGTACAAGTGTGATAGGATATTAAGTTTAGTGTTTTCTAGACAAGTGAATAAATGAATGAGGACATGAACAACAGGAACCTATAATCTAGCTTATTGAATTTTTATAGACATGTTTGATTTGCCATTTATCCTCTGAATCAATGATTGGCAGCAGTGTTCCAGAGAGGCCAGAGATCTTAAAATGACAACTAATGCACAAGAGTGGGCCCCACTAATGCCATTGGGAAGTATCATATTGAACCCATTTGATTCAATTGCCTTGGGGCTGCACACCATTTAAAACCTGTCATTCAAAACCATAATTCAGTGCAGTCACATTTAAAACCCCGTCATATCTTATCAGCCTAACAGTGTTCTCTAATGAGGAAAGAGCAAAGTTGACTGATCTTGAACTACACCAGCCCATGTGCCTGAACATGTACAGATTATAAACTCTGAGAGGATAGGAACTGTGTCCTACTCATAGTTGCAGTCTGGACTCAGGAATAGACTAAGCCCTAAATAAATACCTGTTGAATTCACAAAAGAATAAAATTTCCTGCCCGCATTAAAAGCAGCATCAGGAAAAGTTTTGCCCACAACACTATCTCTGATTTTTATTAATCAAGCTTAAGAACAGTTAGTAAATTGATGAATTATACTTGTAATTACATTTTCTTCTCAGTGCTTATCATTTATCCTGATGATTAAAATACTTAACATGGATGAGTTTTTGAATTTCATGTCAGAAAGTCAGACTCAGAAGTCTTCTTTTCATATAATAATAATCCCAGACAAATAAGGAAAAGGCCCCCACTAAATTAAACTTGGGAATAGAAGACTACTTTGGAGCTGCAGTGCATGGATATCCTTCTGTTCTTATTTTACTATGGATATTTATTTTGTATTCACTCTTTATTGGTGGGACACATAGTTTTGTTTTTTGTTTTTGTTTTTTTTAATGTAAGATGTTCTTCAGAGGGCAAAGTGTGGATTTGACCTTGACTTAAAAATAGTGAGAGTGGGCTGGAGTTGTGGCTCAGCAGTACAGCACTTGCCTAGCATGCATGAGGCACTGGGTTTGATTCTCAGCACCACATATAAATAATAAGTGAATAAAATAAAGATCCATCAACAACTAAAAAAACATTTAAAAAAATAGTGACAGTAAAGTTATATTTTGATGGACATTTTTGGACTGTTCATTGACATTTGTCTTTGCCTTTAAGGGTATACCTCAGTTACCATGTGCCAAAGCATTATATAACTACGAAGGAAAGGAGCCTGGAGACCTTAAATTCAGCAAAGGCGACATCATCATTTTGCGACGACAAGTTGATGAAAACTGGTACCACGGGGAAGTCAACGGGATCCATGGCTTTTTCCCCACCAACTTTGTGCAGATTATTAAACCATTACCTCAGCCCCCACCTCAGTGCAAAGCACTTTATGACTTTGAAGTGAAAGACAAGGAAGCGGACAAAGATTGCCTTCCATTTGCAAAGGTAGAGTTGGAATGAATTTATCAGTTATTACTCTGTATGTGGAGTGTGGCTGGTGTTTTCTCTTGGAAAAAAGAGTTTTGTGTGAGCTATCTTGCTGTGTTTCTAAAAATGCCTAGAAGTAGTCTGCTTTAAGTCACAAGGAAAATAAGTGTGTGCATAAACTTCTATGAAAGATAATTTTGGTTGATGCTCTACATGTTATCTTTTTCATATTTAGAGCCTACATTTATTTTAAGCCACTTTAAAGGGTATATGTGTCACTCAGGGATTTTATAATACTGAATCATGAATAACATATGAGACATCATTATTTCCTTATTTTATAGCTGTTTATTTATGCAAAAGCACTTGCAATATATTTACTGAATTGATAAAATGGTTTAGAATTTTAAGCAAAATATTATGGTTTTGTTAAAAAAAAAAAAAGAGGCAGTAGGGTATGCATTTGAACAAGTCTCTGGTGTGTTATCAGAAAGTGAGAAGCATCTGAGAACAAATTTTTTTTTTTTTTTTGTATCAGGGATTGAACCCAGAGGTGTTTTGCCACTGAGTCATAGCCTTAGCCTTTTTTTTTTTTTTGTATTTTATTTAGAGACAGGGTCTTACTGAGTTGCTTAGGGCCTAAGTTGCTGAGTCTGGCTTTGAACTTGCAATCCTCCTGCCTCAGCCTCCTGAGCCACTGGAATTACAGGCATGCACCACCACGACGGGCCTCTGAGAATCAGTCTAAACAGGAATTCAAGATGCTCAGGCAGATAGAATTTGAGGCTGTAGTTTATGGATCTAAATAAAATAAGAGGCCAGCCCTTTACATCGAAGTTCGTGGTTTTACAACTAATAGAACACCAGGTTGACGGGTGATTATCATTTAATTCATGAAGAGTTTGCATTTGTATAAAGATATGTCACAACATTTTTACTCATCTACTCTTGGAACTTGAGTTCTTCATTGCAAAGGAAAATTAGCTGATAAAGAGATCAGGGAGACTAATGATTGTTGTTTCTCCAGGATGATGTTCTGACTGTGATCCGCAGAGTGGATGAAAACTGGGCTGAAGGAATGTTGGCGGACAAAATAGGGATATTTCCGATTTCCTATGTTGAGGTAAGTTAATCTGTAGAACCATGAGTTGCGTTACGTTCAGCTTAGTATGTAAATCTTAATTATGCAATGTGAGTCTTAAGAAGTCGCTGTAGCATAAAGCAGCCTCAGAAATGCCTTCTCCTGGATCACTGGATGGATCAGGAAAACTTCATTCTGTCCTTCTGTTACTGAAGATTGGGGAATGTTTAAAACTCTTTACTTCATCTTCCTGCTCAAAACATTCCTGTGTTGGTTAAAGGTATTGTACACTCACTGTCCATCACCTGTACTATTTCCAGGTGTTCTATTCCATTTGCTAGCTCTAGGATCAGAAAGTCAATGAGGTTCCTGAGTAAGGTGGAAGATGAATGTGTTTGCTTATGTGCTTATTTCTTTCATTATCTGCCACATCATCAGAACAAAATAGTGACTCACAGATAAGGCCTTTAATAAACATTTGTTATATAAATCTTTATCATATCCCAGCAACTTCTTAGCTTCCCTCTCCCTTTTTAATTAGCATGACTTGGAAAGCTTGTGGCCAGGCTTTCTTTTCTTTTCTTTTTAAATATTTTTTTTTTTATTTTCTTAGTTGTAGGTGAACACAATATCTTTATTTTATTTTTATGTGGTGCTGAGGATCGAACCCAGTGCCTCATGCATGCTAGGTGAGCACACTACCACTGCTCCACAATCCCAGCCCCCAGGCTTTCTTTTTAAAGAACATGAATTGAGTAACACAGTTCTATTATTTTAAAGAAAAATCTATTATGGTTTGTATGTGGGGATGTCCTCCAAAAACTCTTGTGTTAATGAAGGAATATTCAGAGGTAAAATTGGAGTACAAGAGATGTAACCTAGTCAGTCAAACTAGAATGAACTGACAATGGTAACCATAGGCAGGTGGGGCTTGGCTAGAGGAGGTGGGTCACTGGGGGCCAGCTCTGAAAGTGTTCATCTTCCCCGCAGCCCCTTCCTCCATTCCCTCTGCTTCCTGACTGCCATGAGAGGAGCAGCTTCCCTCCACCTCTCCCTTTGCCCATGATGTGCTGCCTTGCCTTGGGCCCAGAGCAATGGACTCAGCTGTGTGTGGACTGAGACCTCTGAAACCCTGAGCCAAAATAAACTTTTCCTCCCCTAAGTTGTTCTTGTCAGATGTTCTGGTCAGAGCAATGAGAAGCTGACTTCCACAAGCACAAATTAAAAATGAACTGGGATGTTACAATTTACAGTAGGTTTTCATGACATTATATGTCATAAACTAAATGCCCTTCAGTAATAAACACTTCTTGCTGAAAATAAAATCAAAGGCATTTTCAAAGAATGAAGCAACCACAGCTCAAACAATCATACAAAGGTGCTGCGGTCAGAGACAGCTTCTGGGAGGAAGTGAGGTCTTTGTAGGGATCTGTGTGCTAGACACGTGGAGGTTCACTGGAGAGATGGAAAGGGTGAATTTGATAACAGGAAGAACACCCAGGCAGGAAGGACAGCATGTGCAAAAGCCAGAAAGTAAGAGAGAGCATTCAAAGCATATATCTTTAGTATGTAAGATAGAAAAATCTGTTTTGCCATCTTTTTATCTGAAGCATTTACTTGGCATGATTCTGAAGACTAAAATGACAAATTATGTCATTGTAGCCAGCATTCAATTTCTTCCTTAGGAGATTGCCAGAGTTTTCAAAAAAATCAGTTTCACTACTGTATATCCAAGACAAAGTAATTCAAACCATGTATATGAGTCTTGAATTTTATCCATACCCTTCCTGTATATTGAAATATATTTTTCCTCTTTTGAAAGTAAACAACAGGAAAAAATTCTTACCAGTCCATCCTTTTTGCACATTATTGATATATTCTGACTGTGGGTCATGGCAAATTACAAGCATTTCCAAGTATTTGAGTAGTTATGTTAAAGAGCATGAGTAAGCACAAGGTTAGTAATAAAAGCCTGTCTTTACTTGATAGGTATTACCAATATCACATGCAGACACTTGGTTGGTGATGCATGAAAAGGTATGGCTATATATTTGTTATGAGGTAGGTGAAGAATTGTGTAGTCAGAAGACACTCCACCCATGGCAAGTCTAGAGTCACAGGCACTTGAATCATTAGGATTATTGACTCTGACTTAAATTGGAAAGGCGAACTTCTGCCCAACTGGAAAGCATTTTCATTTTTTTGCCACTTTCCTTCCCAATAAGCATTTTCCTTATTTGAATTGCATTCTTTCTAGTTGAGATGTGGTAAACAACTCATTTATATCTATGAGCCCATAAACATTTCTTTGGTGTCAAGCCATCAGATTGACAGTCCTGGTGGGGAGCAGAGTACTTGGGGATTAGTGACACCTGGGTTAGCCCTTAGGCGATTGAAGTGGAGGCAGATTTCAATCACAGCCTATCAAAATCCATCTATTTAGCAGTGCAGAATGCCTTCCAGGGCACTGTCAGATGCAGAAAAGGAAACTCTAGGAATCGAGAACCAGCACTGTTTCCTAAATAATGGTCTTTCTCTTGCTCTATAAACCTAATCTAATTTGGCCACTTTAGCACCCAGACAGTCCTCCAAATAAAAGCAGGCTATGTTACAAAATTCACTTGTGAATAGTTTTCTTACATCTTATGAACAGACATTTAAGGCTCCATCAGGGTTAGGTGCTTTTGCTTTTTTTCACATTACTGCCAAAAGCAGTTATCTCCCAGAGTTTTTGAGAAGATGGAATGAGATAGTTCGTCTCAAAGGGTTTAGCTCCACTGTGCCTTGTGAACAGTAGTTTGGAGCTCAGATTACACTGGATGCCAGAGAATGGCGATGATCAAGTGAAAGAACCTCACCACCATGCATGATGGGGGAAACTCTCGAGTTTCCAGAGCCACATCTTTTTCACACAGGTGTGTCTGCAGAAGCTGAGACTCCCCTTAACTGTTCCTGGTTGGCACTGGTACTAGAAAATGTCCAAGGACATTGCTTTTGGCAGAAACTGAACAGGATGGGCCTAGGGATAGGATTGTAGAACTGGAGTGGAACATGTGGGTCAGAGGGTAGATGCGGGGCTGTGGAATTGGGCAGGGAAGGCAAATTAAAAGAAACTGAGCACTGGAGGTGGGCAGCAGGTGGACCGGGATGGTGAGGAATGCTGCCGGAATAGTTTGCTCTGCCTTCCTGTGTTCCATGGTCCTCTCTCTTCTCCCTTGACTCAGGAAACTGTGGGCTCTGATCTCCACCTACATTGTGGTGATAAGAGGATTGATAGTTTTGTGATTTGCATATGGATCTCCTTATTAAAGTAAAACACAAAATTCTTTAAGGTCTGAAGAGAAGAACAATTTCTGGTTTGGATACTGAATAAAAAATAACTATATAAATGGCCCTGAATTTGGTCCCTTAGAGTCCTTGTCTAGCTCCACAATGAGAGTTCTTTTGCTTTGATCCCATTCCCCCTTCCCCTCTGGAGAGTCTCTGATCACACCCATTGGTGGCCATGACTTGGATAGTGCAGACGGAGTTGTGTTTAGACAGACTCTTCCTTGACTCAAGCTAGCTGGGAAGTGGTGAGAATTTCCTTGAAGACACTATGCCAGGATATGTATAAAAAGGGTATATTTGTCAAAGACTGAATGCAGTTTAAAAAAAAAAAAAAGACAGAAAGAGAAATAAGTAGCCTGCTTCTTTCTTTGTTCAAAAATACCAGTCGTCTGTACAATAGAATGGAAGATTTTAACAAGCCTGTTAATTTGGAGCCGACTCATTCATTTGTAGCAGTTGTTTGGACAAGGATGACACGATTCTTAGCATGCAAAAGGTTTGAATGAAGTGTGCTAAATATGAGATTTTGGAAATTTTCCAAACATTGTTGTGTATTTATTGTAGGCTTATAGTGAACTGTGTATTTTTATTGTTTCTTATTTTAGTTTGATTTTTCATCATCTGTTTGAAATATCACTTGGATTTTTCAATAACTAAAAAGTTATTTAGCAACTTGCTTCTTTGCCATAGATAATACATAAGATAAGCATTCCTTATGTGTAGATAACATGTAAGAGTGGCCTAGGAGAGAGCCGTTCTTATTTTTCCGTTACTGGCAGAAATAGGGCTACATTTCTCGTTCTTTATGTCTCACTTCACTCTTTTGACAGGCTCTCCCTCACTACCTTATCTACGATAATATTCCCCTCTTCACTGCCCTACCTCAAACACATTCTGCTGTGGTGCTGGGGAAAACTTGAACTCTGGAGTGATATAGCCAGGATTCAAGTCTTGGTCCCACCACCAACTGAGTGACTTTGGGTCCAGTCTTCTCATGTTTAAAATAATAAAACATCTTCATATAGGGTAAATTAATTTCAATAGTACTAAAAAACAGTGCGTGGTACCCTGTAAGAGCTTCGTAAGTAAAGGTTGATTATTACCACCATTATTATTATTCCTTCATATCACCTTTTTCTAACTATTTCAAGTTATTTTTTTATTTTGATTTTTTTTGGTACTGGGAATTGAACTCAGGGGCACTCGACCACTGAGCCACATCCCCAGCCCTACTTTGTGTTTTATGTAGAGACAGGGTCTCACTGAGTTGTTTAGCGCCTCTCCGTTGCTGAGGCTGGCTTTGAACTCACGATTCTCCTGTCTCAGCCTCCTAAAGTGCTGGGATTACAGGCGTGTGCCACTGCGCCGGCTCTATTTCAAGTTATTTGTCAATGTGGAGAACAACTATTTCCCACCCTCCCTTCCTCTGTTAGAAAGTGAGCTCCAATGGCCAGTACCTTGTCATTGACCTTGGTCTCCTGAGGTTCTCACACAGCAACTGCTGATTGTAGACGCTTGAATGAATGAACAACCTAAGAACTTGTAGAACCACAGTTTCTAAACCAGAGACAAAATAGTTTGTATATTTTGCCCACTTCAAATTTTTCCAGCACATATTTCCATCATTCCCTACCCAGATTTGTGTTTTACTGGTTTTTCTCTATGTTATATCAGAAAGTTGCATTCCTCAGAGCCATTGGGTCCGTGTGACCTTAGATCTTTTTCTTTTTTTTAAAACCAGGCTGAGTAAGTGGTTATGCCAAGTTTAGAATTTCCCCAGGCTAAAATAATGGTAGCCATACTCTGCGGATTAGATCTGCCAACCTATGCTATTTGTTTGTAATATGGAAAAGACTTACAGGCGGGAAGGCAGGGTTGGGGAGATGTTGGCTAAAGTATTCAAAAGTTTGGATAGAAAGAAAAGCTCCTCTGGCTAAGGAATAGAATGTGTTATCAGCTTTGATCATGGAAAATCAAATGTGCAGGACTCAGAAAACACAAATGGCCTTACAAGTAGGAACTCTGACTTCCTCCTTTACAGAGTTAGGGGACTGGAAGATATTATCTGTGTTCCAAAGAATAAGAAGTGGAAGTTTAGGTACATGATTTGAAGTTGCCAAGGTGACCCTCGCAGGAACTAAGAATAGCAGTGTTAACTTGATTTTTTGTAACTTAAAAGTCTTTTCTGTAGAGAATAATGATAGCAGAAGGGCAAAATAATAGTCTTTGATCTAATAATCAAAGAGTTGATTGAACTATATAAAGAGATACTCTATCATTTATACTTTTGAATGTTTTTTTCCTTTAAAATTAAAAGGTGTAATCAATGTTTATAAAAGAAATTTAGGGCAATTGTTAGGAAGTTGGAGTGGGAGAAGTACTAAATTGCATAACACCCAAATTTCCCCTTTAGTTCTGAAGTAAGTTCATTTTTATCAGTGAAAGTTAGAGGTATTGTTGATAAACCACTAAAGGAGAATGACTGTGGCTTAGCACCATCCTTTCTTCCTTAATTCTGACCTGCTGATTATGCTGGATCTGTTTTTGAGTAACTTTTGCCTGTTGGTCTTTTAGTGCTATCCCAAGGTATAGGTTTTGTGTCTTCTGAATGTCAGGTTCATACAAAACAAAAGGTTGCTTCTTTCTGTCACAATGAGACAAGGAAAAATGGGTGCTGGCTCCTGAAGTTCTAAAAGCGATGACCCGTCTCCTCTGAGCTCCACCAACAGCTGCCTCATATAGGGCCAGAAATGCCATCTGAAAAGGAGTTAGATTAGGTAAGTAACTTTATGTAGGGCAGTTTATGCTCCATCTATTATTCATTGGAATTTAAGAGTTTCCTTTTGTTTCCCACAAGGAAAATATTCAGGGAGCTGAGATTGTAAAGATCCGTGGACATTTATTGAGTTCTCCCTGCATGAATAGGCAGTTCCTGGTTCTCTGAGTAGTTTGATAGGACATAAAAATTCAGATCTCCTGCTTAGCCTGACTAGAGACCTACATAGTGAACATGTGGTGTCTAATGTCCACTTTGATTCCCTGAGAATCCCAGGCAGGGACAAGGGTCCAAGCTGAGTTTTACTGGTTGTTCCTACAAAACATACCTTGGAATTGCTGCCTTTAGAACTCATCTGGGATATTTCTTTGTCCATATACCTATAGAAAATTTACCCTTTCTTCATTCCAGAGGATTTGAAAAGGAAATAAATAATCCTAAATCTCATCACATATAATTTTGGTAAATACTTCCATTCTTTTTCCTTATGCATTAATGACATTACATACATGATTTTGTTTTTCTGCACATAACTGCAGTATTGCTAACCATCAGTTTTTAGAGTTACATAATAAGACCTCTAGTCACTAAGCCATAATTTAGTTAATTATTTTTGCCATTTTTTTAGACAAGTGTCTTGTTTAGAGGGACACAGCCAGTAATTAAGAAGCAAATGGTAGTCTCCAGCTTGCCCTAGGCGATTGCCCTGTACTTGCCTCAGAGGACATGGAGTGACTACTGTTCTTAACAGTGTACAAAATCACTATTATTATTTAGCTGTCTTAAAAAGTATATGGGGCATTTTGATTTTTCATAAAAAGTTATGAAAACACTTCAAGTTCTAACACGTAAAAGGTTAATTTTCAGAAATGATTTATTACTCAAATATCTGAGGGTGCCTTTTTAAGAGAAAATCACAAATTAATCATGGCCATAATTAGTAGTATCTTTTAAATTTATTATTTAACATTTTTATTATATTGCTATGTATATCCTAAATTTTGCTTTTTTACTAAGCAAAGTAAGTTCTTTTTATTTAACCCACTGTTAAGTCATGTCTAGTGTCCTCTGGAGACGGCTGAGTGTTCTGTGCTGTGGGTATTTGTATGCATATAAAGACTTCGGACAAATGTGCAAAGTCGTGGTCAGATTCCTTCCCATTCATCTTCCTCCCTACTGCACATCCTACACCCAAACACACTCGAGGTTATCCAAGACCAGGAAAAAACCTGTTCATTGATTTATTAACTGATTACACACTGTGATGGAATTTCTGTCAGTGTGTCATTTCACATTTGACAAAGCTTTGCTTAGAATTTAATGACAATTCCATATTCTTTACCTCCTGGGATATGTGTATGTTTCCTCTATAGTATTCCTACATCTGGTAATGAGGTTCTATATAATAAAACGTATCATTGGAATGTATACTCATTAATAAGCATTTCTGATTTATGATGTGCATTTGGTGAACAAATATAAAATAGAAACATACATGCAAAACCTCATGTATCATCAGATCCTACTGGACATTTGCATGAACTGAGCCTGGTTTCAAAATTATCCATGAGTCTCTGTCTCCAGCACCATAATTAGACTATTGCTTCAGAAGAAGCAGGCACTAGTAATGAGCCTTAATTTTCAGGGTTGACTTTCCTTCTGCCTTTTCAGTTTTTCTGCACATTCATTGTCCATGCTTATGAAGGGCTCTGCTTTGCAGCTGCTGTCTTCTTCCCCAGGAACTTGGTCACATCATTTGTATCTTTTTCTGTTTTGCATGTCAATCACTCTTTCCCTTGGCTCCCCCTTAGTACAGGAAAATGATCTTGTCTTTTGCTCTCTCCAAAAAAGGTGTTCCATGAGTACCCTGTCCTCACAGTAGTTGTACTCTTTCCTTCCCTTTCCTGCCATAATTCTCAAAAGAGCCACTTATCCCCTCTTGCTACCTCTGCTTTCTTATTCCCTGTAGCTTGCCTTTGGCCCCTTCAGACCTCAGAAGTGCCCTCCTGGTCGCCATTAATCTTTTGTCCTGATAACATCTACCATTGTTCTCCTGTTCCTGAAAGCCTTTGCCTTTTTCATTTCTGGAGTGTTGGTTGGGTGGTTGGTCTGGGAGACTTAGCAAGAGCCTACCTCTGCTCTTTTCTTCTGGATTTTTCCCTTCCTAAATCAGAGACCACTAACTAGTATGGCCCTCAGGTGACTTGTATGCTTGAATTTCAAAGTGGTTTTGTTTTAATTAGTTAAGATGAAAAATCAGGAGATTTTATACATGACTAATTTCTAGCTTTCCTTCAAAAAACATCAGCTGATACTGCCAAGCCACTTGCCCTAAAAGATAGACACACAGATACTCCCTGGGTCACCAGAGTACGCCCACCACTCACTGTTCTTCCTTACCTGGCAAATAGTGAGTGACGTCACTGGTTATTTACTGACCTCACTTGCCAGAGCTCTGCACCTCCTATCTGTATTAGGGATCCACTATGCTATTTTCTAGGTTCTCTTTTCTCATGAATTAGAATGGATGTGTCTCTCTTTCCCCACCCAGTACTGTGCCTAGCTTATAACAGTCACTCAAAAAAACCTTTGCATAAGTAAATGTCTCCATTGGTTTGATTCTGGTCTCTGTGGACTTGAGGGCTTTATTGCTCTCATAGAGGTCTCTGCCTACTGAGTCTTTTGGATGGGGTATTTTTGTTTTGGGTTGCGAAAAGTTATTTGCACTACATCTAGGCATGAATCTTTATAGATCATTAAGTCCAACTTCATGTTACATATGAGAAATCGGGAGGCACAGGCAGGATAAAGTGACTTGCCCAAGGCAACAGAGCTAGTTAATGGTGAGCTTGGATGCCTCTGAAAGGAAGAATTACTCATGTTTTGTATAGCATTTCACAGGTTATAAGGCAGTTTAACCCACACTCTTTGCTACCTGGGGTATGCACCGGTGATAATGCCTTCCCTGTTTTATACAGCTAAGGAAATGGAAGCCATGGAATGGAAGTTCACCCAAGATTGCTCTACCAGTGTGGGTGGAGACACCCTCCCCCCCTTTTTTTTTTGTATTGGGGATTTAACCCTGAGGTGCTTTACCACTGTGTCACATTCCCAGCCCTTTTTCAAATATTTTTAAATTTTGAGACAGGGTCTCACTAAGTTGCTGAGGGACTTGTATGTTGCCGAGGAGGCTGGCCTTGAATTTATGATCCTCCTGCCTCAGCCTTCTGAGTCGCTGGATTACAGGAGTGTACCACCATGCTCAGTGGTGACTTGACTCTAACTTAAATCTTTGACTTCAAGTTCAGGGCTGTTCCTGTGGTTTTCTTGGACAGTATCTTTTTTAGCTCTCTTAGACTCAAATTCTTTTTAGACTTTTAGTGACATGTACCCTCCCTTTGTACCTTCATTTCAAAATTAGAAACCTGAAAAGGAAAATTCTCAATTTTTTAACAGCAAGGGCCAACAGAGGGAGAGATAACTGTAAGTGAAGATCTAAGTCATAGATGTTTCCCTTTCCTAGCCTAGCGCACGGGGCAGTCTCTTTATAAAACCTTTTCCCTTGGCAGGATATAGGGTTATATTAGGAGTCCCTGTTCTTCCTGCCCTGCCACTTAAGTAAATGAGGCTTGTTGTCTTTACAACTCCTTCAGGGCTTGGGAGGCTTCAGAAGTGTGGGCGACAGAAGGTCAGAGGAGTAGTCCAGGCTTCTTTCCTCTGTTCAGCAAATTCTTGGTGCTTAGTGAGCGTGAGGAGGACAGCCACTTTGTGGTTTGGATTCTTTTCCCTTATGAACTACATGCAGACTAGAGCTGAGCTATCAATGCACATGTCACCCTTGAGCAAACTGAAATGTGGCTGGACTGCTGGATGCGGTGGCTCGGCCTGTGATCCCAGAGACTCGGCAGGCTGAGGAGGAGGATTCCAAGTTTGAATCCAGCCTCAGAAACTTAGACCCTGTCTCAAAATAAAAAATAAAAAAGGCTAAGGATTAGTTCAGTGATAAAGTACCCCTGGGTTCAATTCCTAGTAGCACCCACCCCCACCCCCGCAATGTGTCTAGTCCAAACTGAGGTGTGATATAAGTACATGGTACAGACTAGATTTCAATGACTTGGTAACCAAAAAAGCAGTGCTGCTATCTCAACTTTTTACATTGATTATATGTAGAAGGGATAATATTTTGTATGTGTTGGGCTTAATCAAGGATTTTATCTTTTCATTTTATCTTTTAAATGTGGCTACTAGCAAGTTTGAAGTTCTATGTGTGGCTCATACATGCATAGTATTGGTCCAGAGGCGGACTTCTTTCCCCTGATGACTCTAAGAGACAAATATTTTTATTCACTCAACAAATATTTACAAAGACCTAAATGGAGTTTTTGCCTAAGAGAGGCTTTTGTATCAATTTTAAAAACTCCCAAGTAATCTTTTTAGTCTCTCAAGTTATTCCTCTTCTGTGGGTGAGTCTTGTATTATAAATGAAGACTGAGCTTGTCTTTTATGTTTAGATCATCCAAACACAAAAGCCTTGTTACCTAAATTGCAGGGAAGAATAGAATACTAATGGGAATATAAGTTCCACATTCCCAAGTTGTAAGAAGCATTTTGCAAAGGACCAAATATTTTCATTTCTGCTAAGAGGATGTAAGTGGACACGAATTTCTAGCCCATAGCATTAATTCAGCATTTCTTCAAAGTGTCCGACTTATCTGGGGAAGAAACATTTGACCTAGAAATGCAATAAATGTTGAAATACTGCATTTATGGTATGGCTTTATAAAGGTACTGTTTCCAACCAGTGAGAAAAAGATGGACCATTAATTCAATGGTGATAGGACAACTGGTGGAAGAAACATAGCACTGTCCCTCTGTATTCTTTAAAGAAAGCCATACAGTCCTGTGGTTCAAAGGTGGAGGTATAAAGAGAAAGGAAGGAAGGAAGGAAGGAACCATTAAATACTAGAGAAAAAGAGTTCTTTTTAAAAATAATTATGAAATAAGATTTTTAAGGCTTGATGTTGAATTGCTATAATGGAAAGATTGATGAATTTGAAGCAAAGTAAAATTTTATTTATAAAAACAGTAATTTAAATTGTTTATAGCTTAGACATATATACACTCATATATTGCATACAGAGCAATTTATATACTATGTAAGAGTGCTTACAATATGAATCTCTAAGAAAAATACCAACAACCCAGTAGAAATACAGATAAGATGTGGGAAGAGGCAAATACTAGAAAGAGAATATAGATGCTCAACCTCATTAATAAATAGAGTGGGGGCTGGGGTTGTGGCTCAGTGGCAGAGTGCTTGCCTTGCACATGTGAGGCACTGGGTTCGATCCTCGGCACCATATAAAAATAAAATAAACAAAATAAAGATAATGAGTCCATCTATAACTAAAAAAAAAATTAAAAAAAAATAGAGTAATACGAATTAAACAAAACAGTATAGTTTCTTACCTTTCCATCTAATAGAGGCTTAACCAGTCATTGGTAACACTAATGGAGCTAACAATGTGGGGAAACAAAGACCTAGACACTGCCAGAGGTGATATAATTTGGCTACATTCTTCAAAAAAGACTTTTAAGTTTACACCGTGACATAACAAATTCACTTTTAGGAAGTTACCCCATCGATATGCTTGCACAAGCATACCAAAATGTATTAAATGATGATGTCTCTATATAATGCCCCTATTGACATGGAAATATGTTCATGAGCTATTATTAAGGGAGAGAGTAGTACATATTGCCTGGTTTCATTCATGTTAGCAATTAATAAAGTAGATGTATTATATGACATCAAAATAGAAAATGTATGGAAAGATTTATTGTGAATTGTTAAGTGCAAATACATCCAAGAAATGGGTTGAGAGGAGATAAATGTGGGGAACTGGTTGAGACCCTTGACTTTTTATCCCATAATCTTCTTTACTATTTATTTTGTTTTAAAAAACAACGAATATACATTACTTTTTAAAAGTTTTATTTGCCTTTTGTAGAAAAAACAATTAGTGGGCTGAGATTATAGCTCAGTGGTGGAGCACTTGCCTCGCATGCGTGAGGCACTGGGTTTGATCCTCAGCACCACGTAAAAAAATAAATAAATAAAATAAAGATATTGTGTCCATCTACAACTAAAAAAAAAAAATTTTTTTTAAATAAAAAACAATTAGTTCCGAAATACTGTAGTAGATTGTAAAAATAGTGTCTTCTCAAGCCTATTACAGAGAACTATGTGTTCTCTGGTATTCAGTGCTAGAGATTGATTCATCTATAAAGCTTTGTATGAAATAGTAACTATTAAATGTAGATCTCATTAAAATTATTTTCTCTTTAAAAAATGTTAAGTCTTATCTTTAAAAAGGCCATATTCTCTTTAGCAAAGAGGGTGACCACATGCACAGAAAACTCATCTTAATATTTCTTAAAATGCCTTATTATTATAATATTTTCTGTCATGTTAAACTTTGATAACTTCCAAAGACAAGTTTTTGTAGATTTTTAGCTTTTCCTCAAAAAGAGACAAGAATTTTAAGATCAATAAATCCCTAGTCCCTGTCTTTAGCTCCAGTACACTGAATTTTACCTTGCAGCAACCTAAGTCTTGTCCAAGGTTCTCACCAAATGCTTTGGAAGTAGGTATTTTAGGGTACAAATTTATTTTGTGGGTGATGAGTATACTTTTAATTTTAAAGGTCACAGTTAGATAAATGTCACAGAAAGCTCACACTACTGAGCTCAAACATTCATAAATGAATTTTATCAAAATCCCATTTAAGGGCTGGGGCTGTAGCTCAGTGGTAGAGCGCTTGCCTAGCATGCGTGAGGCACTGGGTTCGATCCTCAGCACCACATATAAATAGTAACTGGATAAAATAAAAATCCATCAACAACTAAAAAAAAAAAATCCCATTTAAAGCTGTTATATCCTTGCTTTCCTGTTGTTACCAAAGGCTAAGTTACACTTAACAAAAAAAGCCTCTTGAGCTTTCCATCTGATTTACCTAGGCCTCTACCTAATGATCTTCACTTTATGATTTTCTCTGGAACTTAGGAAACGAAGCAAAGAGCAGTGTTATTCATGGTAACTTTTGCTGCTTCAAAGTAATTTTAAAGTATGATGACATCTTACTAATGTGACTGACCCTGTGTAAAAATGAAATGCAGAAAAAATATAGTAGGCTATTTAAGGGAATAGAAATAACACAGGAAAATAAACTATGTGTAAAGCGAAATTATGCATTGTACATGTGGAGAGCTAAAAGAGACATAAAAATCATTGGCTTCGACATATTCATTTTATTGATCAGGAGACTGTGATCAGTAGAGAGGTAAATGAGCCATGTTAAGGTCACAAAGTTAGTTAATGGTTGTACTAGCCCTAGAATTGTGGTCTTCTATGTCTGTTTGCTAATTCTACCATACCATGCTGTGGCTTCTTGTATATGCATGCTTCTACATATAACTTTATTTTTCTAGACATGCTAGCCTTATGGTCCGGAGATTCCACTTCTGGAGTTGTACCTGATACATTCACATGAGTACTTATGTCCACTAAAAGACATGTACTAAATTGTTCAT
The DNA here is from genome assembly GCA_004024805.1 of Geosciurus inauris. Classification (NCBI taxonomy): domain Eukaryota; kingdom Metazoa; phylum Chordata; class Mammalia; order Rodentia; family Sciuridae; genus Geosciurus; species Geosciurus inauris. Next base: position 16,921 of record PVHX01010736.1, on the reverse strand, counting down.
GGCTGTATTTGTTCCTAATATTCAGTCTATTGGAAGGAAGGAAAGGGAGGAGAAAAGAAGGAAGAAAATCTAAACTTCAATCAGCAGTTGAATGGATAAATTATAGTTTATTTACACACAGCAATTGAAAAAAACTACTGATTCATGGAGCAATATGGATGAATCTCAAAAAGCATATTGTTGAGCAAATGTAGCCAGACCTAAGAAATTATGGAAAGCATCTGTGTTATTTTTATGTGTGTTTATAAGCTCCTTAAGGGCCAAGACTATTTCTCTGTAGATCTCCAGCACCTAACCTGTTATCAAGCATATAATAGATGCTTACTATGTTCTTATTTTAATGAAGAAGATATGGTATAGAAAAAGACACAAAGGAAGCACTCAGTATTTTTATGAGAAAAATAGTAAGAAATACAGGGAACAGTTATTTAATTCTCAGATATTTATATCAGAGGACAACCTATGGAAACCAGAAATATTAACACAATATTCATTGTAAGTGATGGTTGGCTGAGTTTGCTATTATGGTAATATTTCAAAACAAGCACAGCTAACAGAGTTGATGGTTTGACCCCCGGATTAATCTAAATAGCATATCAAGTAGATGCAATAGTCTCCTCTGTGCATATTTTTGGCCTCAAGGAGGAGGAAGTGTTCTCATTCTCCCTGAGGTTTCTTCCTCTACAGAGCAGGAGTGTCAGTCGATTAGTCAGATTCTGGCATACTGATCAGGCTTCTGCTTTGGAGGATGTGTGCCTTGAGGGAAGATGGTATCATAATGTAAGAAGGCTTCTCTGTCTCCTTTTTTTTCCAGCACTTCTGGGTGCTCTGAACTTTCATTTCATAGAAATGATGAATTTGGGGTGGGGAACGGAAGTAGCTCTGCAGCCTGCTTTGCTTCCTGTTTGCCCCAGACCCTACCCCTCTGCCGCTCACTAAAGTTCATGAGAGCGCTACTGTGAGGTTGGGGTCTCCCCCACCATAATAATAAAACATTACCTTGCTTCCTTTGGGTGCTTGATTCCTTTGGAGGCCACCTAGAAGGTGGGAAAGCTAGACCAAGGACTTATAAATTCTGGATTTCCTAGCCAAACATCATTATACTGCTCTATTTGGACCACCCTTTATAGCAACTCATTTCCCCATCCCTAAACACATACCACAAGAATTTTCTCAATCCTCTTTCTTCTGCCATTGATACTTCAGGCATTGATAAGGTATTATTTGACACTGCTGCCTATTATTCTTGAAAGTTTATCTCATGGAAAAACCCTTTGAAGAAGAGGAAGAGATGTTCTTGTTTGAAAAAGATTTATCCTTCCAATTACAAACTGGACAGGCCACCTGAATTTCAGTCCCCAGGGAGCCATAGGAACAAATTGTCAGTCAATTTGCAATCTTCTATAGAAGCACCTGGGCTGTTGAGCTGCAATTAACAGCTTCCTGAGGAGCCTAGGTGTGCTTAAGCAAGTTTATTTGGTTAAATATTGACCGGCAGGATTTCTCTTCTAATAGGGCATCTCTTCTGCAGGGTGAGAAGACATAGTCTAAAGAATTGAGGTGGGTAGGAAGAAACATTAGATGATGCTATTTCATATAAAGGAATTTCGAAGTGCTGAGTATGGAAATCTGAGGTGGGAAAATTTCCATTGTCCTTAATGTGACCTGTGTTATCTTTTAACAGTTTATTATTTTTCATCTCAAATTTTTTTTACAAGAGGTTAAGCAGTGTTTTTCCATTATTGTAATATCTAGGTAAGTCACATGCATCTTGTTATCATTAAAGCTTTCCGGAAATGTCTTATTTTGCCTCAGGGAAAACAAAAATCTAATGTTCTTTCCTTTCTTGCTGATCTTATCAGCCCAGTACATGTGTTTTGACACATCATACCCTTATTTTTACACTGGGACTTTTCAAATAGACTAAGTTAGCTTGCCGACAGGACTCAAATTTCATGTCTTGCTCTATTATGATTTAAAATTTGAGCACATGTGAAGATAACTGACAAAATGACATGACAAAAATATATCAAGAATTTCTACCAACCTTTTTCTGAGGTTCCCCCAAGATACTTAGAGGCAGGAGGTTTTATTTGCAAGCATGTGGATTAATGCTGAACAGTTTCATTCTTTGTCGTGTTGCTCATTTTTGCCAAACCCAACAGTTGCTCCCTCAATGTTCAGTTGTGCTCTGAGCAAATGCCCAGTCATTAGTGAGTAACAGGATGTTCAGTCAAGTACCTGAATACCCTTTGGTTGTTCTCTAAATTTCATCAGCAAGCTGAAATACATCTTTGTTTCTGGCAAATGCTAAAATTAGACATTCAGAAAATTCTTAAAGAAAAATAAATTGTGTTTACCTTTTCAAGTCTTGCATTGGAGTTATTCTTGATTTAATATCTACCTGTGACAGAAAGACAATGAAATCCCAGTATCAACAGGAAAGACATCTCACGTGAACAGAATATAACTTGTATGTGCTAACTATAAAGTGGTGACTTTTTAACAAAAATCAGGTTGAAAATGAATCTCAGTGAGACTTTGAGAGTTGTGTCACCTTCTCATGTTGGCTTATTGTTTGCTTTTGTAGTTTAACTCAGCTGCTAAGCAGCTGATAGAATGGGATAAGCCTCCCGTGCCAGGAGCTGATGCTGGAGAATGTACCTCAGCAGCAGCCCAGAGCAGCACTGCCCCAAAGCACTCCGACACCAAGAAGAACACCAAAAAGCGACACTCCTTTACGTCCCTCACCATGGCAAACAAGAACTCCCAGGCATCCCAGAACCGCCACTCCATGGAGATCAGCCCTCCTGTCCTCATCAGCTCCAGCAACCCCACGGCTGCCGCGAGGATCAGCGAGCTGTCTGGGCTTTCCTGCAGTGCCCCTTCTCAGGTAAGTCCTCAGAGAGGTATCAAAACAGAGCTTAGCCACAAGTGTGTTTGTTCACTAGCTAGGAAATACCATTTATTTCAAATTCTTGAAGTAATACCTTTCCTGAGACATGAAGCCTTTCTTTGTTTTTAGGGGATACCAAAGATTGAACTCAGGGGTACCATTGAGCCACATCCCCAGCCCTATTTTGCATTTTATTTAGAAACAGGGTCTCACTGAGTTGCTTAGCACCTCACCGTTGCTGGGGCTGGCTTTGAACTCGTGATTCTCCTGCCTCAGCCTCCCAAACCACTGGGATTACTGGCGTGCATTACAGTGTAGGTGGGAAAATGAGAAATGGAAAGAATGAAAGATAATGAAAGGTTGCGTGTATCAACCCAGAACTACTAAGTCGTCTTCAAAGGAAAGATCAGAACTTACAGGATAGGTCAAATAATATCAGTTTCACTAAACAGTCACTCAGTTTTACAAAACCTCACAGTGCTACTTTGGAAGATATTGTCAGTTTAAATTTTATCTCTCTCCAAATTTAAGATGTTCTTGTTGAAACTTATAACATTTGCAGCTCCTTGCATCTTTGTAACTCACCTTGATATTTAGACTTTCCAGTTAGAGTTGTAGAAAAAGAAGAGAAAGGATGGAAAGAAACATTTAATTTAAATTAGAATTAGGTCTTGTGGGAATTTTTGCCCCCTCTACTAGGGATGGAACCCAGGACCTCACACATGCTACACATGCACTGTACCACTGAGCTAGATCCATAACCCTTTTAAAATTTTATTCTAAGACAAGGTCTCTGCAAATTGCTCAGGCTGACCTCGAATTTGCAAGTCCTCCTGCCTCAGCCTCCTGAATAGTTGGGATTACAGATGTGCTCCCTGAGCAAAGGTGCTTTTCATTTTTTTAAAGCACATTATTCATCAAGACTTGACTGTCTGAAAAATTAGCCATATAGCTAGGGATGGTGGCACATGCCCGTAATCCCAGCTATTTGGCAGTCTGAGGCAGGAGGATTGCAAGTTTGAGGCAAGCCTCAGCTAAGTTAGGGAAACCATGCCTCAAACTAAAAAAGGACTGGGATGTAGCTCAGTAGTAGAATGCTTCTGGCTAAAATCTTCAGTGCTGGGGGGAGGAGAAGGGGAAGATACACGTGATTTTTGTGTTAATAAAAACATTTGATTACAAACTTTCATTCATTCATTTGGCAAATGCTTTTAAGATACAGGACCTCCCTACTTTAAGGCCTTAATTCTGTAGTATAAAATGAGCTTGACTGTACACCTGCTCACATTACAAGACTACTAGCATGATACAATTAAATGATGGCTGTATTTCCTTCAACCTAAAGGTCAAAGAGCCTAGTTCAAAGTAAAGCCTGCCACATGCAGGAGAAATTTCTAGTCTTAGGTCATTTTTTTAAGATTCATGTAGATTTTACATTTTATTCCACAATATAGCTTTGGCGTTTTAAAAAATGTATATATTTTAATTGTAGATGGACACAATATCTTTGTTTATGTACTTATTTATTTTTATGTGGTACTGAGGATCAAACCCAGGGCCTCACATGTGCAAGGCAAGCACTCTACCACTGAGCTATAGCCCTAGCCCTATTTTTTTTTTAAATATAAAAATAAAAGTATTTCCCCTTAAAGAAAATAAAGAAATATATAATAGTTCTGGTCCTCAAGATGTTTACAATTTAATAAGTTCCTTTATTGGATCACAGAATAAAAATTTACAACATAATTTTTAGTCTTCCTTGCCAGTTTTATTGAAAATCCTTTCCCCTTATCATTTATTTAACACTGCTTCTGTGGATTCATACTGTGTGTTGGGAGTTACATACATTCACTTCCTGAACGGGATTGTGCTGTTTTGACTTTTTTTAAAGTGATAAGGCCACACTCGTGTCATGAAAATGAGTCTTTTTTGTTCTTTGATAACATCCCATAGGGCAGACATTCAGTGAGCACACACTATTGGAGTGAATGAATCAGTTGAAAAATGGGTGGAGGAAGCAACCATGTTATTTAACATGTAACTAATCATCCTTATGTGAAAACTAAATGGGGACTCTAGATCAAATTAGGTAGTACCAAGTGAGGTGAATCTGGAAAGATTCAAAATGGAAGATTTTTTAACAAGGTTCTTCAGGAAGAGGCAGTCAAGGTGGCCATTCACTAATAGAAAGTTGACTCTGCGTTCTCATCTTGTGATCCAGCAACATTTGCCTCGTGAGGTTTTCTTGACACGAAAGATAAGCTTCTACTAAGGATGGTGACAACAGTGGATGAGAGGAGCCTTGAGAGAATGGACAGTCATTGTGGGGAGTAGAAAAAATTAAAAGAGAAAGATAAATTGAGACTTCACCTCTTCTGCAGAGAGCTCAGCAGCCAGATGTGAGCACATCTGCTCCTGCCACACCAAAGCTAGGAGTGAAGACTGTAAAAGTAGAGCTTTTTTTTTTTGGTTTGGGTTTGAGTAACTTTGGAAACAAGGCTCTTTCTGTGTTCCATTCAGACACTTTCCCCTTCAGCCACCCCACCTCCCATACTGCAGTTCTGTTTTCAGTGGTAGCGTGTTGCCTCCGGGAGAAGTTATTTCTAGAAGAGGATGGGAAGTGTTTGAAGTGCTTCCCGGTTTCTCCCGCCCAGGTTTACAGAAAACACCACTTATCTCGGGCACTGTGTACATTGGAGGGAACCACAGTCCACAATAAAGCATTGAGTATGTGTAGCATATGTGACATGCTCCATCCTAACCATGGAGATCGTGGGAAATGGCCCATGGGAGGCTCCACAACAGGGCTGAACTTGTCCTCTGCCCAGCAAAGGGCCAGTGTGCAGGTTTTAGTGAGGCTCATTGCTGAATCTGCCTTTTGGTATCAGCCTGGTTTCTGTCTTCCTTTCCTTACTCAGGCCTACCTTTACCTTCAGTTTTCTTTTCCTCTTATATTTTTATCTATCTATCTATCTATCTATCTATCTATCTATCTATCTATCTATCTATCTATCAATGATTGCGCCCAGGGGTGCTTTACTGCTGAAATACATCATTAGCCCTTTTTATTTTTTTATTTTGAGACAGGGTCTCACTAAGTTGCTTAGGGCCTTGCTAAATTGCTGAGACTGGCCTTGAACTTGCCATCCTCCTGCCTCAGCTTGCCAAGTCACTCAGATTGTAGGCGTGCACCACTGTGCCTGGCTGGGATTATGTTTTTCTTATAAACCGAGCTTTCCCTCTGCCTCCCGCTCTCACCCCAGGATGGGGGATCGAAGCTAGGGCCTCATGCATCCTACACAAGTTCTCTACAACTGAGCTCCATCCCCAGCACTGTGAGCCTAGCATTTTTGATGTATCGTTGTTTCTTTGGAGAAGCTAGGTTGCGGTGAACTACATTGTCTCTATATATGGTGGAGGAGAAACCAGTCTATTTCTTCAGGAACCTCCCCCATTCCTCTATTTTTATAGCATCACATAGCACCATTGTATTGTGAGTTGGACCTGCTCTGCAACATGAGTGAAATTGATCAAATAATTGAACACAGGCAATGAAATGACCCAAATAATTCAATTTCTTTCTAGTAAATTAATCTTGGGCAGTATCCGAGATAAGACACCTTTGAAAACAACTAATTTGGCTTGACATTGTTCCTTTAAAGGTTTTATAAATAATTGCCTGCTGTAGGCATGTCTAGGCAGCTGCATTTTAATTATGCATCCCAACTGACTAGAAGTCATGAAAAATGATCTTGAAGATAGCAAAATATTTAAGAATTGTACATAGATCTAACATACGGATAGACAGGTGAGTGATCAGCCACAACTCACCTTAGCAGGATCTTCCACAAAATTGTTAGAAGGTTAATGGAGCACCAGGTGTTTGAGCAATATTGTAGTCTCCAGCTTTTGCCCCATGCCTCTGCAGTATCTAGTAAAATGCCTGGTATAAATTACATAATCAACAAATTTGAGTTGAATATACTAAAAGAAATTCTGCCTTCCCAAAATAACAAAAGTTCAGATTTTTAAAAATGTGACTTCTTCTTTTTATTAATTTGTTTTTTTTCCTTGGCAGGTTCATATAAGTACCACCGGGTTAATTGTGACCCCACCCCCAAGCAGCCCAGTGACAACTGGCCCCTCGTTCACTTTCCCGTCAGATGTCCCCTACCCAGCTGCCCTTGGAGTGAGTATAGCTTCTCTATCTTTATTTTCCTTTTTGGTATTTAATCATGTTGATCTGGCACACTGCACTTCCTGTCACCTGCAGTTTATACCAATGCTTGCTGGGTGGGATGGATCCCTATCTTTCATCTATTATCTTAACTAATCTTACCAAAAAAATTAGACAATCTCTTGCTTGCAACCTGAGCATTGTTTAACAATGAGGATCATTGGCCTGAAGCTATTAGAGGGACTCTGAAAAATACATTTAATTTTATTACAGTTCAACCTGATTTCCTGAAGGCTTAACCTTTATTTCCCTGGAGTTTCTAGATTTTGCTTATTTCCTTTAAAGCCACATTTATAGAAATACTAAGGAGAGGGGTCCCAAAGGCTAAATGGTTAGCTTTGAGTCACATAACAAATTGATAACAACTCTGCATTTAGGATTCATTCTTTTTTTTAGTTATAAATGGACGCAATATCTTTATTTTATTTTTATGTGGTGTTGAGGATCGAACCCAGTGCCTCACGCATGCGAGGCGAGCGCTGTACCACTGAGCCACAATCCCAGCCCTAGGATTCATTCTTTAGTTTCTCATATAGTGTGTTAGCTGTGGCTACTTAAACATACTGCCTGTCATGCAAGGCTCCCTTAGATTATGTTGATTTACCTTCTGAAAACCACAGTACCATCTTACAGGTAGAATAATCACTAATGGCTTAAAAACATCTGAGTGGGAGAAATAAATAGGGAAAATTAGAATAGCCAAGGGAGATAGATACAAAGAAGAAGAACACTGGAGAGAAAATTCAAAGAGAAGAAGCAAGCAAAGGCAAAATCCTTAGGTAGTAGAAAAAATGAATAGTCCCTGCTTCCTAAGATTGTACTCAGTTGAATTGCAAGGAACTGGCAACCATGAGATATCTTTTGTCCAGGCACATACCTTGGCTTGTCTGTTCAGACTCTTTGTTCAGCACTGAGTTGAATAAAGACAAAAATATCAGATTACCACAGTTCTGGACCATGGCATTGCCCTATCCTGCCCCACGCCTATAATTTGTGGTGATGCACTTAGATAAGCAATGTGACCTGAAGATGGAGACATGGACCTGGGATGAAACAGACCTGTTTTGAAGTCCAGTTTATCCCTTATTTGTTATATCATCATGGGAAAGTTTCTCAGCCTCTTTATGCCTCAGTGTCCCTACTTGTAAATTGAGATTGATAGTACGTATGTCACAGAACGAGATCATTGAGAGGGATGGCTATTACTGATCTAGTCCTCTACTGAGGATTGTTGCAAAGCGGGTCTGCGACATGTACCACTGGTTTAGCCTAAGAATGCCTTGGAGGGCCTGGCTCACTTTGTTACGGTTTCCTCCACTGTCTATAGTGGTGAGGGTTCTCAGCAGCTGGTTTGTCTTTAGGGTGTGGATTTTATATATGTTGTAAAGATTATATTTTTCTCTGCTAGACAGCTTAGAGCCAAAATTGTAGCCCTGTCCAGAAAGACTTTCAAAACCTATTAGTCAAAATGTTGGCTCCATCTGGTTTCATTGCCTTCAGTTTACATTTGCTTCATTTTTCTTATCTAATATTTATTTTCTCCTGATATATTTTATAAAGAATTGAAAAGTGATTTTGAAACAAGGTACATAGAAATAAATACAGAGTTATTACCTAACTTTACTTAGACTTTTGAAAACTTTTTATAGAATTAAATATGTTCTTACATTTAAATGGAAGTTAATAATGTCCAGTTAGAAGTTAAAGTTTTTCATTTTTATTTTTTTTTTAATGTTCCCTGGATGGTTACAGCTTCCTTGATAGTGTAATTGTTTGGTGAAGGAGACCGTGCCTTGATTCATCTGGGGAGAAGATGAATTTCAGTTAACATTTATTAAATGTGGTTTCCATGAGAATCTATTAGCCCCGGATGTTTGACTGGAGCCAAATTTCATAAGCATCCTGCCCTCTAATCTCCAGGGGAGACTCTCCCCTTCCCTTCCCACCTCCAGTGCACACACATAACTAGTTGGTATTTTCATTTCCAGATGACCACCTTGCCTGGAAAATTGTAATTCCATTTCTTAAGAGGTGAAGAAGAAGAAGAAAAAAAAGACTTTTTCATCTTAGAAAAATTAATTAGTGGAAAAGACCTAAGGCTGGCTGAGTTTCAGCCCTTGTGAGCTGAAAATTTTACAATATGGTAAATGGCCAGTTCCTTTTAGCTAGGGGCTTAGTCTAGGGCAAATCAATGGGACAGGTCACAAGAGAGCATGAATATATAAAAATTAATTTATATTCAACCATATTATCCTAGGATTATGTAAGAAAGCCTGCATGTTAAGCAAGAAAAAGATTTATTAAACAGTATGTCTAGTGTGCCAATTCCATTTAATGAAAAACTAATTATAAACAGACTTGTCTGTCATCCCTGGAGATGTCTCGATCTCAAAGTCCCTGGTAGGTCGGCAGAAATGTTTCAGATTTAATATGTTACGTTTAAGTGGAAAAATCTCAACAGCATGTGCCCTCTGCATCTTACATTAATTGTGGCAAGTATTCTATTTAAAATTTGAAATAATTTCTGAAGACTTTTGAATACTATCACAGCAATAGTGGGCAGCTCAATAGAAAAGAAACCAGACTTCTCATGGTGTGGATTTATAGGTAATAAATGCCACTACTAGAATAGGAAATGAAGATTATTTCTAGTCCTTTTTCATAAATTGAGACTTTTTAATATTTTATGCAGAATGAAATTATGAGCATATGTCCCATACATTTCACATGTAACAGTTAAAATGTTAAACATCTAACATTATGAGCAACACTGGCATTACAGCTATCTCACTGAGACATCAAACCATTAAGAGTAGTGAGGTTTTTTGACTAATTTTGTAAGATGGGGAGGGTGGAAATCTTAGCCTTGTATCTTCTGTGCACTGGCAGAACATTTAGAACAAGTGATTAACAATCCCCGATCCTCAGTGCCAGCTGAGAGCTGTGTTAGAGGCGCAGTGAGTATTCTAGTTCATGAAGCACTCATGGACGATCTCTTACCTTCTGGCTGCCGAGCCAAGTGCCAGCAATACAGAGAAATGTGAGACAGTCTCTGACTTTACAGTCTCGTGAATCATGACAATAGCTTCCATTTATTGAGCTTCTGCTATGCTCCGGGGTATGATTGCTGACTTATGTAAACCCTTTCTAATTATTTTTAAAATTCTTATTTGTTTATATACAACACCAGGATACACCCTGACATAATCGCAAAAGCATGGAACACAACCCACTCCAATTCAGTCCCCAGCACGTGCACCCCACCCCATCAGTTTCTCTTCAGTCCATTTATAATTTACTTTCTTTTAAAAATTAGTGTCAAATTAGTGTCCTGTAGATAGAACTAATGCCAAGACCCACTGTACCACATCCATGCATGCATATAAGAAAGTTCAGTTAGGTTCATCCCACTATTCTTCCCCTTTCCCATCCCTTCTTTCTCTTCCTGAGTCCCCTTCATCTTCTTTTCTAATCTTTCCTCTAATGTGATGGAATCTCCTCTCGCTTTTTCCTCCTTTATTTTTCTCTCTCAACTCCTACCCACCACCATTTTGTATTAACTTCTACATATCAGAAAACATTTGACCTTTGACTTTTGGGGACTGGCTTATTTCACTTAGTATGGTAGTCTCCACTTCCTTCTAATTATTAACTCTGTCTTGCAGATTGATATATTAAGGCATAGAGACCTTCCATAGTTTACACAACTAACTGGATGGAAATCTCTCTTCTTTCTTATAGATTAAATGTGGAATAATAACTTACAGTTTATGCATGCAGGTGGTAATACTGCTGAAATTGGTAACACTGTTGACTTGAAGGAAGCGTCTTCATGCAATAGCTTGAACCATTCCCTCATCGACCACCGAGTGGGTCTGAGTTCAGTACCCAGAAAGATGGGTTAGAGATGTTGATGTGTAGGGTTGACAGTGGGTTGATTGGAAATTAGATGTTTAAAGAGAAATGATGATGGGATTGAGGATGTTAAATGGTATTTTCCCAAGGGACCTATTTTCTACCTTGGGAAGTTTGTGAAGGAGATACATACATAAAAACAGTTGGAAAGGAAATGATCTTTTATGGTCAATTGAGCTTGTGCCTAAAACTTCAATGCAGAGCACTTTACTGGTAAACTGGCCTGCTGCCCTTGGCCCGGGCTCGATACCTACTGGATGTTTTCCCTTATCTTTAGCCAAATCCAGATCTAAGCACTCTTTGGGCTGGTTGCATGAAAGAGCAAGAGGAGGAGAGGATGCCAGGAAGAAAGGACTTCACACCCACATACTTGAACTTTTCACTCCCAATGTCAACTAGCAAACGAAGCCTGTCAGTATCTTAGAATACTGCCCTCAGAAAGAAGACACCCCTTCCCTGGCTACTCACTCTAGTAAAGGAGAGAAGTTAGGGTCTGGCCTATGAGGCTGGATCAGGATTGGAATTTGTCTTCTTTTCTGGCTGCAAAACCCATGTTACTTCTACAAAGCAAAGCTGTCTCTTTGAAAAATCAGGGCGCAAGGGAACAGACCCTGGAAATGGCAAAAGATGGCTATTTCACATTAGCAGCCACTCCAAACAAAATGTGACCTGTGTTCCTAGCAGGTCTATAGGTGTTTTGTTGTTGTTGTTGTTTTGTTTTTTTCTGGTAGAGGAGAGTACATTTTGGTCTCTGGTGCTTGGGCTGGACCAGACTGTGAGACAATAGGCAGGTGTCCAGGTGCCCTCCTGCTGAATGAAAGGCTGTGGTTTGCTCTGTAGAAATTTCAAGTTTTGCAGGATGTCAGACTGCCTGAAGTACATACGCAGTGGATTACCTTTTGAATTTCCACATCACCAGAATATTTCAGTTTAAGTTGTTTATAAAGCAACCCACAGAACTTCCTTGTGTGTCCTAGCCCTGGACTTGACGGAGCCCTATCATTTACCAACCACACAGGGCCAAGCAGCATCTAGGAATCTGATTTTAATCAGATTTTCTCTCTTGGTCTTATGCACACTTACTCAGTCTTGGGGGAGAAAATCGTCCAATTTTATTATGAAATCTATGCTTGACTATGCTTCAACCACAAAAAGAGATAACTGGATTTTCTCTTAGGCACAACCTCCAAGATCCTTGAGAATATCCTCTTTTATGCCATATCTCAGTGCCTAACTCTTTCTTTGCAAGTGTAATGAACATGAAGCATTTACTTACTGTATTTTGTAACAATAAGATGTGACTTTTCTTTACACATGGTTAAAATATGACATATATTTTTACAAGGCCCATAGATTTGTTTTGCCTTTTTTTTTTCTTCTGAAGGCCTATTTAGTGTAGCCTCTTTTTTTAAAATATTTTTTTTAGTTGTAGATGGACACAATATTTTTATTTTTATTTATTTTTATGTGGTGCTGAGGATTGAACCCAGTGCCTCACGCATGCAAGGCAAATGCTCTACCTCTGAGCCACAATCCCAGCCCCATGTAGCCTCTTTTTATAAAGTTAAGATGCAACAAATAAATTTAATTTTCTTGTTGAACACACTCCATTTGTCTTCCACTTTTCCACAGCCATCCTGTTTTGAGACTGGACTTGGAAATCATGTGTGTGTGTGTGTTTTTTTTTCCTTCACTATTTCTCCCTATATTACCCTATGTATAGTGAAGATTTGTTATCTCACCCTCCAGCCACTGATGTGTTATTATCTTTGAGTTGTTCAGCTCCTATTTGCTGAGTATTTTATCAGGATTATCTTTATTTTGCTCTAGTTTGTCTTGAAGAAGGCCAGGCAGTTGAATGCTTGACCTTCCCCTGCTTACAAGCTTTGGACACTCCAAGCCCTAGTACATGCAAATTCCAGAGCTATGACAAATCTTCATGCAGCCATGTTTTGTGTACAATTATGTGTGATTTTTTTCATGGCGTACTAACTTTATAAATTGACCTTTTCCCTGTCCAGGTTAACGCTGCAGTGTGGGAAAAATCCTTACCAAAAGTTACACTAGCAAAAAAATTAATAAGAAAAGTGGTTGCAAAATATGTCTAGAAAATTGATATTTTTCCCTACTACTCTTTTATGTTTCTGGAAATATATACATTAATAGATGAAGTACTTGATGAGATTTAAATTTTTATTCCAAAAACATAGAAATAAAATGACTTTTGAGGTATGTTTAGAAATCACTGAATTTTTCTCATTAATATGCGGATGTGTAGAAGCCATTCATGCTACATAGATGTATCTGTTAGCCTTCTTATTTCTCTTTTGATTCAATTTTTACCATTAATGGCTTCAAGGATTTGGGAAGGGTGAGGTGGGTTTTCAGGCAATGTTTGTGTGCCTGTTTTCCCAGGAGTTTCTATATGCAGACCCTAGAGAATCATCTGGGGTTTATAGATAAGAAAGTAACAATTGCCCCATTGATTTTCAAAAGAGTGGAGTCCTGTAGGCAGAACCCCATTAGGCTGTGCCCATAAAGCAACCAGCAGCTTTTCACTGGTGTACTTGTTAAAGATTACCAGCCTTGATAGTCCTAAATTTCAAAAGCTGGCAGAGTTGAGAAAAGAATAAGCAAAAGTAGCAACAATAGCCCTGTGACTGTGGCACACTATTGTTTGGGCTTTTGGAGACCAAACATCAAAAGAAATTTTCTTTCGAAAGAGTGATCTGAGATATAATGCAGCTAAATTGTTTTGTGTTGTGTAAGTTTCAGGTTATAGAAACAACCACAAATTAATTCCTAGCAAGCAGCATGACATAGCTGCCCCCTCAACAGGCATTTGAGGTCTTATCCCAGTTTGTACTTAAAATTGCTATTAATCTTAAAATTACACGACATCATTTCTTTCTTTTTCTTTTTTTCTTTTCCTCCTCCCAAGGGTGGTTACTTACCTGTTCGGTGAAAAAAGTCGCTGTGGCTTTAAGGTGAACTTTTAAAGGGGGGAGCTCTCTGGGGAGGCAGCCAGCTGGTTCCGCTCTGTGTGGATTCCATTCAAATCTTACTCTATAGATTTCTGGTGCCTTTTCCCTCTCACCTTCCGTAGAAGATGTGAATAAATATCTTGTTGCCTCCTTCTTTTATTTTTTCTATACCAGACTATGAATCCTCCCCTTCCACCACCCCCTCTCCTGGCTGCCACTGTCCTCGCCTCCACACCGCCAGGCGCTACTGCTGCTGTTGCTGCTGCTGCCGCTGCCGGAATGGGACCCAGGCCCGTGGCAGGATCCACTGACCAGATTGCACATTTACGGCCTCAGACTCGCCCCAGTGTGTAAGTGAGGGCGTCATTTATTACTGCTTAAGTATTCATTTAGAACTAAGCCCAAACAGTAGAGGTAGAAACACACCTTTCTGATATGAGCTGCTGACAGGCTTATGGCCCACCAAGTGGTTTGTGTTCTGCAGACCTCTGCCCAGTCATGCAAATAATTAGGAAACTGCTGAAACAGAATGAGCCTAACACACCAGCGTGCTAGGCGGCTATCTTGCTGTGGAGTGGTCTTTCAGTTTAGGGAAACCTGCCATTTGCTTCTTTCTAATAGCAAACGTGTGGGACACTGCCCTTTTTTTTTTTTGTACAACTCCTGTTTGAGCTTTTAGTCTTCATTTTCATTCCTGCAATAGGGCATTAAGGAACAAGAAGATGTTCCACACAAATCAGATCTAGGCAGATGCTAACACACAGTAAGGGGGGGTTGGGAAGAACAGAAGTTCATTGGATTAGACAAAGGGGAATGAATGGAAGGGAGGGGAGATGGGAATGGGAAAGACAGTAGAATGAATGAACTTCACTTTCCTATGTTCATAAATGAATACATGACCAGTATAACTCCACATCATGTACAACCACAAAAATGGGAAGTTATATTCCATGTATGTATAATAGGTCAAAATACATTGTACTCTCATGTATAGCCATAAAGAAGAAATAAAATATATATTTCAAAAAACCAAAAAAATCAGATCTAGGTATAAAAAACTATACATCCCCAGCAATAATTATCCAGAAAAGTCTAATTATTCTGTCCGGAGTTTATTAGTAGCAGAATGCAATAAGATTTTTGCAAATTCTGATTATGTGGATTTATACATGAGCAGTTTACAGTCAGAACTGTAGGTTAGTTTGCATATCTGGTTTCCAAGTGTTGATAGGCATAATCACTTTGCATTGCAGGGTGGTTTTGTATTCGCTATGATCTAGACTTTCTTTTCCTTTGATTTTTTTCAAATTCAATCTCCTTCCTGGCTGAGCATATACAAGCAGGTGCAGCCCAAGCCTCTAGGTTGAACTTGTGTTTGGAAGGCAGCATATTGTGCTTCTCAATGGGATTTTATACCATATGTCCTCATTTGAGACTACTTCCCAAGTCTATCAAGTGCCATTTGAAGTGCCCAATTTTCCCAGTGGGAACCTAATCCATAGCAGCAAGTTAGGCACTCTTAGAAACAGCATTAATTCTTTCACACCACGCAAATACCATTTGGTGGGATACTTTCCTCCACACTGGGAGGAAAAGCTCTTGGTAAGGAAGGCCTTCATCTCCATTTAAAATGTGGACAGCAAAACCTCTTTTAAGGGAGACTTGCTGATGCTACTTATAGATTAAAAAATCACTTTCAGTAACATCTGTACAATATTCAACACTTTGTAACAAACAAGAGTTTTGAGCATCTTGGGATATGTCTGTTATCCTGAGATCAAATGTTTTCTTCCCATTCCAGGTATGTGGCTATCTACCCATACACTCCCCGGAAAGAGGATGAACTAGAGCTGAGGAAAGGGGAGATGTTTTTAGTGTTTGAGCGTTGCCAAGATGGCTGGTTCAAAGGGACATCGATGCATACCAGCAAGATTGGGGTTTTCCCTGGCAATTACGTGGCACCCATCACAAGGTATGATTTTGAGTAAATGGTTTATTAAGTTCTAAACAGAACGGCTTTGTTCTTTCCCAGGATTTGCAGCTTGTTCAGATTCCTTCTCGCATTATAATTGCCTCTCACATTACATAGCCCAAGTTTTTAAAATCCATATCTATATCTGCTAAAACCTCTTTTAATGTTAAGATCTTAGCTTACTTTTCACATGGATATGTGTGAAATTATAGGTTTCTACCAATAAATATACTGGGTTGGAAGTTATTTTCTTTAATTTATATGTTAGAAGACTGAACTATACTATTTTCAGTGTTTTTCTACTAGAAAATAAAAGGAATAGTGTTTAAAATAAGAGCTATGTTATTAATACTTTTATGTTTATGTAATGCCTACTATATACCAGGCATGCCGATTTCTAAACCTATTACATTTATCAACTCTTAGTTCTTAAACAATTCATTGATGTAGTTACTATTATTATCCCCCACTTAATATGTGAGGAAACTGAGGCATAGAGAGATCAAATAACTTGTCTGAGATGACAGTGAAGAAGGGTTCAAACCCATATGGTGTGGATCTGTATCTATCATTAACTTGACAATTACTTCTGAATTCTAATAATTTCAGAAATAAAAGTGCCTTAAATGTGGCATTGATCCATTTTAAATATGGGCATTTTTGCTCTCCAGGAGATACTTGGCAATAAGTGAACATCATTTTGATAAAACATTTGGGCAGCCGGGCGCGGTGGCTCAAGCCTGTAATCCCAGCACTTAGGGAGGCTGAGACAGGAGAATCGCGAGTTCAAAGCCAGCCTCAGCAACGGCGAGGCGCTAAGCAACTCAGTGAGACCCTGTCTCTACATAAAACAAAATAGGGCTGGGGATGTGGCTCAGTGGTCGAGTGCCTGAGTTCAATCCTCAGTACCAAAAAAA